>VZTT01047477.1:2925-16867 GCA_013400855.1 Buphagus erythrorhynchus
GCACTGTTTTCAAAATGTAGTTTCCAACTTCTCACAACGTGAATGGAAGTTCAGTACCCTGCCAGTGAAGACCTAGTATTATTTTAACAAGGATGGACTGAAGAGCATCAGTTGCATTCTTCTGGGTAAGATTTAAGCATTTATAAAGAAATATGTAGAAATGCAGAAATAGTAGCTGTGTAGAAAAGGAAAAGGACACTGGGAATAACAGTTTTTAAGAAGTTTTTGTGTTTCAAAGCTGCACTCTGCTCTCCCTCACCTTTGTTCCCCACACATCTATTCAAAGAGTGACTCAGGAGTGACTTCTCTAAAATTGAAACTAATTACATTTTGAACCCTGACTGATGGAAATAAGGGCTGGATATCAGCTTAAAACAGTTACAGTTTATATACTCAGAAATAAGTTTGAGGGTTTTTTTTGCTGTTGGTTTTTTCACTTACTCATGCTAGATAACTCTCTCCTCCCTGTGTTCACTGAACAGTGTCTAATGCCACATGAGTTTGTTTTTCTGAGAGCTTGCATTCCCTAGCTCAGAAAGTTTTCTAAAATGTGATTGCCTCCAATTTGGAATGTCTAATGATCTGAAAGTGGGCTGGTACATCTTGATGTGTTTAAGAAGTGTTTAAAACACTATATGGATGTATTGATATATTTCAACAGAATTAAAATCAAAATAAGAAAGTGAATGAGTAAGTTTGGCTGGGTTTCTGGTTGATTTGTTTGTTTTCTCTTCAGGTGGAGGTGGTGACAGATTTTGGGCTTCAATACAAAGGAGAACTGACAGTGGTTTTACGTTATATTCCCCCAGACAGAAACCTAATGCTTCCTCTGGGGCAGTTTCAAGGTAAAGCACACATTAATAATGATGATTTTAAAAACCATGTGATGATGATGTATTAAAAATCCTCACTTAGGGTGAAGTAATGAGTGAAGATTGAAATCATACTTTAATATGCTCATTCATAGAATCACAGAATGTTAAGGGGTTGGAATGGACCTGAAAGTTCATCTAGTCCCAACCTCCCTGCCATGAGCAGGAACACCCTCCACTAGACCAGGCTGCTCAAGGCCTTATCCAATGTGGTTTCAATAGTTACATGTGGAAATTCTGAACCATGTGAATATTTCGTTTTCTTCATCCTTTTCTCTTACAGTGAACTTAAGGAAGAGAAAGGAAGAGGAATATGCAGTCAGTGGTTGATGCATGGCTCTGATTTAATTTAGAAAAAAAATCCAGACATTAGGTAATATGATCAAGGGCAGCCACAGAGAAATAACTAGTCTGCATTGTAGTCTGAGAGTTCTTTTTCCAGCTAGTTATATACAGTGTTTAGCTGATCAAGTAATAGACTTAGTTCTTCATGCTCGATTCACCTTAATCTTCCTCCTCATTTTCACCCTTTTTTCCCACTGCTTTTCCTCTGCTCAGTCTTACTGTATTACTGCTGCAATTTAGTCCTGTAAAATGTTATTGGAGTTCTTTAGGGTGAGCCATTATTTTCATCAGCAATGAACCAGAGAAAAGAGTTACTATCTCCTTGCATTGTATTAGCATGGGGAACAGCAATCCTTTGAAGTGAGAGCAATCACTGGGTAGCACCTGAGTGCACATGGATATGCCAGATGCTGGTATATCACTGTCTTAGTGACAGTATTGCTTGTTAGAATTTGCATTTGATAGATTAGATTTCTTTCTTTTCCTTTCTTCTTTTTTTAATGACAGATGATATTCCCTCTATAGTAGTAAGGTTTACTTAAGATTTGCTCTCTTAAAAGCTGGCTGTTATCAGCTCAGTCCAGATACAGTCTGCATTTTTAAAAATCAGTACATTTTAGCATCACTCCTGGGTTTCTTTCAGCCTGAATCAGTGTGCACAATCTCTGCTGCTAAGAGCTCCTTAGAAGCTGCAGCAGCTGCAAGTGCACATGTCCTTGTGCTGCTGTTTGGGAGCAGCAGTGTGCTGGGAGCACTGTGCCCTCTGCCCTGGTCTCTGAGGAGCAGTGCATCCCCACACACAGGATACAGCTGCCTTCTTTCTGGACTTTGGGCTTTGGGACAGAGGTTTTATAGCTTCCTCAGTGGTCCAGGGCTGCCTTAACTTATCAGCACTGGAAGTGGATTCTGAAAAGAGGGCAGGATTCACTGGGCATGCATTTTTTTTGTGTTCAGCATAGCAATCCTCAAATACTTATATTGGGACAGGACTGCAGATAGAGCATGTTGTTGTGTCCTGCAAGGACTAGCTAGCAAGTTCTTGGTCAAGTTCTTTATCAAATATGGAGTGATTTTCTGCCCCTGCCTTAATAAGGAATGATTTAATCCCATTGTAATAAATTACTTTTTAAAATCTAGCCAAGACAATTTGCATATCCAAATCAGTCTTACAGTGTATATATAATTTCTGATTGTAATTTTTCAACTTTGTTCTATGCTTAGGAAAGAGAGGCTTCAAAAAAGGAAAAAAAGGAGATTCTCATCTGCCATCTGGAGGCATATTAGAAGTCCTTATCAAAGAAGCAAAGAATTTAACAGCAGTGAAATCAGGAGGCACATCTGATACTTTTGTGAAAGGGTTTGTGGGGTTTTGCCCTCTCCTTTTTTTAATGACTGCACTGGATCTAATTTAAGATTTGTGTCACATACCTATAAGCATGTGGGTACACAAAAAATTTACATAGTATGACAATACATGCATATATTTTTTAGATATGCAGCATTTTATGTTGGACAGTCAAAATCTAAACTACACAGAATGCTTGTGTTTGAAAAAAATGAACATAATCCTGCATCTCTCATTATAATGGATTTCTGATAAATCTAGGTTATGCATTACAAATGTTACATTCAGGAAGTAATAGATACCTTAAAATATTTTTCTTTGCCAGGTTTTGCTCTGAATGCTAGTTTTCAGACCTGCTGATTTTTAGATATGTTCCAATTCATAGGAATAACTTGAATGTTGTTACTAAATGGGGACTATATGAAACATCCTGTCTTTAATTCCCTGGTGGAACTTAGAATTTATCTTAATCTTCTGCTGTGCTTAAAACTCAGTGCATACATTTAAAGTAGAAAAAGTAATTTTCATTTCTTTCTGGGCAATCTCTACTTGTGCTTTGAGAGGGACACTGGACAAGATGACTCCAGAGAGGTCCCTCTAGCCAAAGCTTTTATGACTCTGTCTTTATTTAGCCTCACTGAAACAAAAGTTTGTGGTTCAGACTTGGGGCAAGGAGACCTAATTCCAATTTCTGCTCGTGGTAACTGACATTGTAGGTATAAGAACAAATGGGGCACAAATGCAAAATAAGCACTTGAGGTAGATGCTTAACTTAATACCAGTGGGGAAATGGGGTCCTGATGCCATCTGAGCCTCTACATGATTTTTATATATTGTGAACGCTACGTGAAAATCCATTTCCATATTCATTTTCCTTTTCTTTGTCTCCCAGATACCTGCTCCCAGATGACAGCAAAGCTACAAAACACAAAACTCCCATAGTCAAAAAGAGTGTGAGCCCCCAGTGGAATCACACCTTTGCCTTCAGTGGCTTGAACTCAAGTGACATACGGAATGTCTGCCTGGAACTGACTGTGTGGGACAAGGAGTCGCTCTCCAGTAATATTTTTCTGGGAGGTGTCCGTTTGAGCACTGGAAATGGTAAGGTCCCATCTGACACATGTTGCTTTTCTTATTCTGATCTCCCCTTTCCTTACCCCATGTGATTCATGTGTATGAAGGACAGAAATGTTACTGAGTATTTTGAAAAAATACGGCAAGTTGTGGAATCTGAAAATGGAGAGAAGGAAACATGTAGATAATCTGTAGATGATTTAGTTCTTTCCTCCACTGAATGAGTCACAAAAATCATGTGCCCATTTGTATTTCTGCACTGTCTAAAAGAACTGTGAATACCTTGGGAATCATTCCTTAGCATCCCAGTGAGAAGGAGTCAACTGCTTCTGCCCAGCAGCAGCCTCTCTGCTGCTGATGGTGTGAGCTGGAAGAAGTGTGAATCCATTCCTCCTGTGTTGGGAAAAAGTTTGTGGTGCAGCGTGGGGAGGTTTATGAGCCTCTGCCCACGTGCCTGAAGGAGCTCAATGACAAATTGGTGCTCTCCTGGAGCTGCCTGTTTTCAGTACAACTCCCTGTACAGGTGGAAGTGTAAAGGGCTTGTACACTGTTGTAGTAAACGACCAGTGACGTTATCCAACTGCTTCTTAAAATGGCAAATTCCCTCATGTTTTTACAATTGTCAGGTGTAAGCAATGGCAAGGAGGTTGACTGGATGGACTCTCAAGGGGAAGAGCAGCACCTCTGGCAGAAGATGATTGACAGTCCAGGAGTTGCAGTGGAAGGAGTGTTAATGCTGAGATCCAGCATGGGAAAACGCAGACTCTGAAAGACTTTATCTTCTGGGGGGTGCCAGAGGTACTCCTGGCTTCTGTGGTGTCCAGGCTCTTGTCACCTTGCCCATTTGAACATCGGAAGGGTTGCACCCTTTGCCTTGGATATTAAAGCTCTGAGTGAGATTTTAATGCATTCTGCACTTTCATGCACGTTTTTTACCCAGGCTTCTTGTGTGAATTGTTTCTCCTGAAGCCAGTGAGAACTGGACCTTATACAGAGATCAGACTGCCTTTCTCTGTCCCTGCTGGTGGCTGGTGTGCAGCTGATGAACATTCTGCCTGAGCACTGCTCAGAGTGAGCAAATTCTCTGGCTGGTCTTTCATTGAGTAATGCCAGGTTTATGAATCTCCTTCTGGCTCAGAGATGGCCCAGGAGGCAGCAGTGGCACAGTACAAGCAGATTCAGAGTGAGTCTGTGCTTTGGTGTTCGTAAGTTAAGAAGCCATAATGTTATGAAGGACAATAAACAGTGTTTCTTTATCATGTTTGCTTGTTGGGCTGTGCAGTGGTGCAGCACAACAGGCTTGGGACCAAAACCCAGCCAAGCAGGGCCAATGCAGTGTGCTGCACCCTAGAAACAGGCAGCAGTGAGCTGGTGGGCAGTGCTGGTGTCCTGGCATCCTCTGGGTATTTTAATGCACTTGTATAAAAGGCAGACTTGGTTCAATGTAATCAAAGAGCCTCTAATGGAAATGAATCACAACAAATCCTCAAACAGTTTCCAGGACTACATGATGCTACTGTGTTTTTCATTCAGTTGACAGCTCTAGCCAAGACCACCTGATGTCACTGAACAGAGGGAATATGTCCACATACCAGTCCCCATCTGATGTGTCACTGAGATGAGACACATGCCACGTTTGGACAGAGTTAGCTAAAACTTGATTCAACAGATTGTATAGAACACAATGGGATTAAAGCACATGCCAAAATTATTTGCATAACTGAAAAATCTTCTCTGAATGGGATCCCATTCAGGCCCATGCATATTATTTAAAATCCAAGTAGGACATTTCTCGTGAGCATTCCTCAGTAAATTTAGTGATGCGTGGGTCTTGGCCAATACAATCATTAATCTTATTAACCGTGACAATTGTTCAACAGTAATTTTGTGATTCCTCAAGGTATAAGACCAAGGAAGATCAGGAAGCTGAGTGAACAGCATTTCTTCTGAATTTTCCACAATCAGAACACAGCTTTCTATTTGCACTGGAAAATACATGTGTAGCTATTCCTACATTTTGATTTTCCCCCCAAAGTTTATTGCAAGAAATCTAGATTGAACAACAGAATATGTACTGATAACTAAGCAACTACAGCTGGAGATTCTGACATCTGTAGTTGTCCTAGTGTAAAATTAACTACATGTATTTAGAGCTGAATTCAAAACCTTAAAATGTAACATTAATTCTTTTCTTTTTAAGATATTTTATGCTGTTTTTTCTTGGAGTGGCTGGAAACTGCAGGGAAGTTTACAGCCAGTCTTCTAAAATCATAATATTATTGGATAAAAAAGTATTTATTTATGTTGAAAACAGTGGTGTTAATAAAATTGTTTCCTTATGCATAAGTTATTTCAAAGTTCTGATATGACCTTTAACACTGGAGGTAGTGCTTGCCCAGTTGGAGACTCACCATTTTCAGAAATTACCAAGTCATCTTTGAAAATGAAAGTTCTCCTACAGAATCTCAGATTGGCAACCAAATGTCAGTGGTTACTCAAGAAAACTGACTTCATTTTTCTTCTTTATCTTTTCTTCATTTTCTTCTGGAGTTCAACTTAAATTGGGCAGTGAGGGAAGTCTAGTTTGGTTTTTAGCTGACTTTTAATTTTTCCAGCCAAAATGATTCTGTCATTCTACAATTCCTTGCTGCAGATGCTGTGAGCTGATAAATCAGAGCACAAATATCAAGCACACAAAATTTTATGACCTTGTTCTTATCACAATAGTCTGCCTTTAAGTATTAGATTATTTTTTATCAGTATCTTCCAAAGTGAAACCAAACCTAGCTTTTGACACCTAAACTATCTCTCTCTTTAACAGAATTGTTTTGAGTTGTCTTGGTTGTTTGTACTAAAAACCTGAATTTATTTTGGGAATAATAATATTACACTGATGTGTAGGCACAAAATTCAGTTTTTTTTTTCTTTTGCTACAAGTTGTTTCAAACAGATAAACTTGTTGAATCTAAAGAAAATGATTCTTCAAGGTAAAATTCCAGCTCAAGTTGTAGAGGAACACTGGTCTGTTGAATGGTTTCCTTTGATTAATTTTGATGGTGAAAAGGGCAAAAATAATAACAAAAAAAATCCTCCAATTTGGACCTTGGAATGGGCATTTTTTCATTTGCCACACTGAAGAAAAATAATTTAAAATTGGATTTATTTTTGCATGGAGCATAANTGGAATGGGCATTTTTTCATTTCCCACACTGAAAAAAAATAATTTAAAATTGGAATTACTTTTGCATGGAGCATAAGCGTTTGCCTAATTTTTGAATGGTACTTCCTAACATCTTAAGCATGAAAATTTTAGATAAACCACATCTTACTTTGAAACAACAAAAAGAAATTTGTATTTTACTGCTTCAACTTCTGCCCATTTAGGTCCTAAGGCAGATGAATGGTTTCATCTGGGAAGTGTCACCCAGCAGACACATGGACTTTAAGCTCTGCCTTTTCCTTCCAAAGGGCCAAAATGTCACTCTGAACCCACACCTGAAATGACAGGCTGGGCTATGGACAGGCTGCAGTTCAGCCTGTGGAAGGAACAGTTTCACCTGGGAAGGAATTCTGGCCAAGGGGGTGGTGTTTGCTGTTGGTGGATTTGGGCAGAACAGTGAAATCACCTCCTGGGTTAGCAGGGACAGCTCTGCAGCACAGTGTCAATACAAAGGGTGTCACAGTCACCAGAGCCTCCGAGAGATGATGAGCATCAGATAACCACTGCAGCAAACTGGAAAGTTTTGCTGTTCTCTGATGTTATCAGCTCATTTGTAGGAATCATCTGATTTATGGAAAATGTCACATTTAATTATGTCTCTCATCTCTTTGTTCTCTTCTTCTGTAAAGATGGTTTATGATTTGGAAAAAGCACAAGATGATTAACTGCAGATGTGATTTCTTGTTTCCCGGATATTTGAATTAATTGCCCATAATTGTGTGTCATCATGTACTGTGTGTTACCAGGCTGAACAAAAAAGACAGAAAGCCAGGAATTAGACCAAAGCTTTCCTTTTCTATCTGTGTTTATTGGTATTGAAGGTTCATGAATGGTTTATTCAAAGCTAATTTTTAGGAGGAAATAGCCACAATTTTAACATTGATTCATAAAATCCTGATCTGAGTAAACAGATACAGCAGAGCTGATGTTTCTGAAAGCTTTTTCTACACAGATCTGAACAACTGAAGCTGCAACAGCGGAGAAGAAATCTGCTCCATGATGGCTGTAGAAAACATGTTACAAAACATATTTTACTCTGCAACAGATTTTTTCCAGCAAGGTTTGTGATTAAATTTTGAGGGCTCAACCCATTAAAGAAGAATAAAAGTGCAACTTTTGCTATAAAAGGTCGAGTTGAGCCAGTAAACACGTGTATAGACAGCACCAATAACTATCAAAAAGAGCTGACGCCAAGGGCTTTCCAAGCCCTGCCAACAGATTTTGGTATCCAGCCCTGCTCTCTGGTGGTTTTCTCTACCAGCTGTATGGGGACTTTAGGCTTCTAAACCTTCTAAACCTTGCATATAAATAAAATAGATAAAATAGAAATGTCCTTCCTATCTCCTCTAGCTCCACCACGTTACACTTGAGTGAGATGAGAGGAAATTTGCTGCAAAGACTGAGGGCTGCTGTTGCCATCTTCCTGTGCTAATCCAAGTGCCACTGCTCTCCTTGGATGCCTTTCAGATACCACATTTTCATCCTTTTTTTCCAGCTGTAATGGTTTAAGAGGGAAAACACTGGGATGGTGAGCATGTTTTGATCATGGTACATGAGATTGGAAGCTTTTTCTTCTGTGCCTCTTCCAATGCAGATTATGCTGAGGCAGCATGAATGAAGTATTTTTATATATTAATTTTTGATTTTTCTTTTCCTGACTGGTTAAGCCCTGCTAAATGCAATTATTCTAAGTTGTATTCTGCAAAATATGAACTCAACTGTAACAGCAGAGCAGCCTTTCAGCATCCACTGGTCCTAATTGATAAGGGGAAGAAACAGCAGGGTTGCATTTTAGTCTGGTGTAATTTTGATTTCTTGATAGCTCTGCACATTGCCCAGCTTCAGGAATGTAAAATTTGCAGTTTGCTCAGCAGCATCAATGAAGAGAAAAGCTGCATGGGTCTCTCACACCTTTGGAGAAGAGATCAGGGTCCTGTTTCCACAGCTGTCTGGTTTGTGGGCTCACACAAGATAACAAGAGTTGTACCTGAATCTTTGCAAGGGTCTCTCCTCCCTTCATCCCTCCCTTCGGTTCAGCAGCCCTGACCAGAAGGTTCTCCCTGGACACTGATCTCCAGTATCTGGAAACAGGCAGCATGCAGAAGTGATGAGAGAGTCCTACTTATTTTCTTCTCTATGAGGTTAAGACAGAAATTTCCCTTTGCTAAAATACAGTATTGATTTTCAGCGCTTTGCCACCATGACAGAAACAAGTATCTCCTGAGAGCTGACCCATGCACTTTATTAACTTTTTAAAAAACTAATTAGTTGTTTTGGTTTTTTTACCCCAGAAATGTTAACATTTGAAAACCCTAGAGAACTGATGGTGAATTCCAGAACAGGATGCAGACTTTTATTTGCAGTGATGCCCTTTACCATAGCTCAGCAGGAGATGCTGAGAAGCACGCTAACAGAACCTTACCACTGTGCCCACGAATTTCCTCCCTGATGATTTCATGTTTGCAAATGCTGTTTAATAAGTGATAATAATACAGTGTTAATTATACTGTGTATATCGACACTGGAAACTGAATCTCAGTTTGCTTTTTAGGTGACTTCAGGTTGCTTTTGAAACTCACTCTGGCTGCATCTTGACCTTTTATTCAGATTATTTATTTTAACCGTTCTGTTTTGTGGCAGTATCATTTACATGGATGTGTGCTACTGCTCCTGACAGCTCTCTGTATATTTTTGAGAATAGTTCTAATTGTTGAGGTTTGCCTAAAGCCAAGCATAGTCATTTGTTGCAGCAATTAGAGAATGTCATATCCCTCGTGCTGCCTTCACTCTGCTTAAAATCTGTTGCTAGCAATTTGTTTAATTATTCTGCTGGACATGAACAGTAGTAGCAGTAAATGGCATTGCAGTATGTTAAGCTCTGCCCAAATTGAGACAAAGCAATGTTTTCTGCTGAGAACATTTTTGTACTGCGCATTGTACATTGTTTTGTGGACAAAGATGGCTGGTAAGACATTTGCAGCTGTTGTCAAGATTCCTGTTATGTCTTTTAAATTAAAATACTGAAATGTTACTGTGTCTTTGTCTCTCCTAAAATTAAATTCAGGAAACTATGTCTCCCAGGAATATCCCATATTATCTCACTGAGGTAAAGATATCACTTATATGTGACGACTAATGCAAGGGGCCTGGCATGTCTTCAGAGGTGGGACTCCACTGATGGTGTCTCTGTCTCTCCTATTTTTTTTT
This sequence comes from Buphagus erythrorhynchus, assembly GCA_013400855.1. Taxonomy (NCBI): domain Eukaryota; kingdom Metazoa; phylum Chordata; class Aves; order Passeriformes; family Sturnidae; genus Buphagus; species Buphagus erythrorhynchus. The sequence goes on from VZTT01047477.1 coordinate 12,989, forward strand.
GTCTTAAAAGCATCTAAAGCGTAGAAATTAAGCTATTTTCGATTTCATAAGCATTAAATCTGATTTCTTTTAAATATGCAATTCTAAGGAAAAGGGAAACAGTGTTCTCTTCTGCCTTGCTATAAAATTATTTTACATGTATATTAATTCTGCCTGCTCACCAGGTCCTCCCCTCCATCTCTGAATCTCCTGCCTCTTCCTTAGCTCAAGGTCCTGCTGCCTGAAAATCCAGGTGTGTTCAAAATGCATCTTTTCTGTAATTTCTGATCCTGATTTCTTTTATTATTATTATTGTAAGAAAAATCAACAAGCATTCAACCCCTCAATTTAAACTTTCGGCAGAGTCATGTTCACTTGAACTTATCTCAGAGCTGAGGGCTCTCTTACATCTTCTGGTGGCTCTCCAGTTCTTGCTGTGCCTTCCCAGTGAGAAAGGAGGCAAACCCTGCTCCTGGGCTCTGGAGCAGCCTGAAAGCCTGGCTCAGTTCCTGTGCCCAGGCTAAGGGGAGACCAGCTCAGCAGGGCTGGGTGGTCTCTTGGTGTGGTTTGGGCACAGGGTCTTTGGCCCTCACACCACTCTTGTCTAGCTCGTCCCTGTGTTGGCTCTGGCCCTTATGGGCAGGTCAGACACCCAAAAACTGGAAGGCAGCTGCAGGTAGGGGAAGAGCCCTCCTGCCCTTTCTCTGCTCTCTGTACCTTTGCTCAGGACTGTACTCAAGGACTTACTTCAGGGTCTGGAAGACACCTCTGTCACTCCTGTACAACTGAACTGAGTTCCTCCTCCCCTTCTCTTTGAGGTGATAGGTGACAAATTCTCCTTGTAAATTCTGAAGTATGTGCCATCCTAATTATTGAAATTCAGGTTTTGGTTACTTTCTGGCTGCGTGGGTGGCAATGGGAGACATGTTGGTAACTAGATACGCACTAGCACATTCTGCATGGACACTGGCGTTCCCATTTGTTCCCTCTGTGTTTCACAGAGCATGCAGCAGCTGGCTCACTGCTTGGAAGAAGCCAGAGAAAAAAAAAGCATGTGCTCTCCTCAGCTGCCCCATGTGCTCACTGGCTCCTCTAGCCCAGGCAGCCTTGCTGCTCTCTGCCTTCCAGTATCTGCAGTTGGTTTCCCACTCTTCTCTTCACCAAGCTGCCATAAAAATATCCTCTAGCCAAAAATGGGGAGAGAGAAATGGGCAGCAGCTACATGGCCAAGAGGAGCTGTGCCACTTCCTAAGAGCATGAAGCACTCACTCCCTTTTTGCTTCCTGGGGATGTAGAGCAGAAACAGAGACTGTGGTGAGTAGCTGGAAGTGTTCAAGCACTGAGATTGCACAGCCTGAGCTCTATTATTCCCCCACCTCAATTTAAAAAGTGGGTTGTGATCGTAAGAGTATTTAAATATATTCCAGGTTACTCTCTAGCCTCTACATTTTCATTAATTATGTGATGCAGTCTGACTCATGCTCTTATGTAAGTACTGAGCTGTAATGAAGTTCCATGTTGTGGTTGTTTAGTGCAGAGCTGTAAAGGATCACTGGTGTTTCCACTTAAACACAACACTTTCTCTCCAAGAGGGCTTTGAACTTCAAGAATAGGGACAGGCAACTCCAAATTTTGTCTCTCTTCTGTAGCTGTAGAGGAGGCGTGTGACAGCAGGGATTGTTCTTATCTAATTAGATGGGTTATTGGGTAGAGTCTGGGGAAAATCAGACCATTTACAAAATTGTTTTTTACTGAGAAACTGCTGCCTCCCGCAATTTATCTCAATAGTTTTGTTTTTTTTTTTGTAAAAAGTGCTGCATGTCAGGAACAAGAATTCTTTTCTCATCTGAAATAACTGAACTCTTCTGGTTCATACTTAGAAACCTCCAGATTGATGTGGGAACCTCTAGCCCATGACTGTATCCACACACTGTGATGTGTTACATCTGCAATGAACAGCCTGGAGGTGGGATGGAAAGGATAAGACCTATGGCAGGTCTAATACTCATGTTTTCAATCAGATTTGCATTTTGACAGCAGTGGTAGGATTAGAGCTGTGGCAAGAAAGAGACTCCAGCCAGTGTAACTTTGAGGGAGGAGAATTTTCTGTGAAACCTTGAATTAAAAAAGTGCACTGGTGTAGATACTGAACCTTGCTTATGCAGTGTTATTTTTCTGGGACCAGAAGTGTACAGAATGAGTTTACTGGAATATATTTGCATACATAAATGTTGGTCTAAAGCCAGAAATGCTAAATCCCTTGTTCAAAGACTCCCAAAAGGCCATTCTACCAAATCCCTGCATACCAGACACACAGGCTGATTTGACTCCAAAACAGAGATGGGACATGGTATCTTTCACTGTTCCCCACAAAAATGTACAACAGAAAATGCCAGAAACCTTGTATTACTAATCAAGAACAGCTTTTCTTTATCACAGGATTTTAATAGATGTTTTGTACAGAATATAACTAGTAATCCAATCACTCATGCACTCTCCTCCACTTAATTCAATTTCCTGTAACAGCCTGGTGATTGCAATCACTTCTCTGATTGTAGCAATTGCAAAGCCCTGCTCCTGTTCATCCAGTCATGAAAGATGACTGGATGCACTGACTCTGTACCTAAATCAAAATGGAGCAGCAGCAGATTGGAATTGCAGCAATACAGGAGAAAAATCAGACTCATCTGAGATTTTTATTTTTGTAATAGATTTTAAATCATTGGAGATCAGTTGCTCTCCTTTTTCAGTGAGGAAAGTGAGGGGAAAAAAAATCCTCAACCTGTCTACCTGTGATTCATGCTCTAAACATGTGCATGCTGAAGAACTGGAGCCAAGAACTGGGGCCACAGCAGTCTGTGCAAGGATGTGTCCTTGGGCTGCTTTTGTTCCACAGGCACACAATCACACAATGGTTTGAACTGGGACCTAAGAGATCATCTTGCTCCAATCTCCCTGCTGTGGGCAGGCAATCTTCCACTAGACATGCTCCAGAGAGCCCCATCCAACCCGGCCCTGAACATCTTCAGATTCCTGGCCCTCATTACACTCAGAATTTCTTCCTAACAAACTAATCTAAGCCTGTCTTCCTTCAGCTTAAGGCCTTTTCTACCACTGCATGCCCCTCTGAAAATTGCTCTCCAGCTCTCTTGTAGCCCCTTTAGGCTGCTTTAGGTTTCTCTGGAACCTTCTCTTCCCCAAGCTGAACAGCCCCAGTGCTCTCAACCTGTCTCCACAGGAGAGGTGCTCCAGCCCTTGGACGACCTCAGTTGCTCTACTCTGGTCTCCTTCCACAGGTCCATGTCCTTGGTGTGCCCAGCCCTGATTTCCTGAACCACTGACTGCTGTTAGGCAGCAGAGAGAAGGCAGCTTGGGGTACAGATGTGTCCACCACCCCATGGGCTCTTACCCTCCTTGCTCCTTTACAGTGGGTTCAGCATTAACCTTATTGTTTGGTCAGGTTTGGAAGAGAAATGGTATTTGTCATTTTTTTTGGTCACCCTTGCCCCTTTTTCCTACCAGCAACGCTTGGAAAGCCCAGGGCTTCCTTGCTCCTCAGCTGCTCATCCTGGCAAACTTGGCACTACCACCTGCAGAGTTCAGGATTCATCTTAATTTTCTTTGATTTTCTGAGGCCTTTGGCATCAGCACTGCAGGGCCAACCCATGCTTTCATAGCTGCCCTGGGGTGTTCAGCAGCACTCTCCCAACACTGGGAAGCAGATCATCCTCTTCAGAAGACATGGCATACCCCCAAACTGCTCCTCCTTGGTGCTGTCAATGCTTTGGTCCACAAATTAGCTTTTGCTAGCTGGTGTCAAGGCTGACTTACCTCTCTTCACATCCACTCTCTCATTAATTCCATTAATTCAGTTGCAAGACCAATCTTTTAAAAAGTTTT
>VZTT01047477.1:16894-38545 GCA_013400855.1 Buphagus erythrorhynchus
TAATCATTTCAGAGGATGTGAGAGACCAAATTCTGGTAAGGATTGCTTTGAAGATGCTGGTAAAACTGTTCTTCTGCTGACACCACTGTAAAATTTAAAACTCTACCTTATGGTCAAAGTCAAACAAGCATTTGGCTGAAAAAAGACTGTGCTCTTGAAGGGCAAGAATGAACAGCACAGATGCTGGAGTGCTAGTTCAGACACTCAAATCATATACCATACCCTGTGAACAGGCATCCAAACTGTAACTCACAGTTTCACTCCTCTGATACTTGTGTCCTTCATGCATGATGTGTATTCTTTGCAGTGGATTGTCAAGACTGTGGGCTGAAATAGAACAAATGAAATTTTTTTCCTGTTTTGATTGCCTCCTGATACTTTTTTATTAAACAGGGAACTTTTTTTTGTTAATTTCAAAGTGATGACTTGCAAACAAGTATTTTCACAGCTCTGGAAGTGACAAATCCTTGATGACACTTCCCCTGGAGTAATGTTTCTCTGCCATCAAGCAACAGCCTGGTCTGTCTCCAAGGTGAAGGGGGAAAAAACGTCTGCTATTCCAAGACTGTTGGACATTAAAAGCCAGAAGCAGAAGTGTAGCAGGTAAGAGCATATGTTCCTATTAAGAATTGCAGGACATGGGCCTTAGTAATTACTGCTCCTTCATATTCCCTGTGGCAATGACTTCCATGCTCCTGCTATCACCAATTTTCCCCTTGCTGCTGCTGAAAATCGATGCTTGTGCTGCCTTTGGCTTATGCTTTTTGTCTGTGATTGACACTTCTTTAGTGGAACTAAAAGGTAGCAGTGGGTTCCTTATACACTTTCAATGTGAGGCTAATATCTTTTATAATGGTTTGCAGAAAGATCTTTTGAACCAACTTTTGTATCAGTCGACCAACTTTAACCCCCGAGAGGAATTTTAGACAACTATGTGTTTGCAAAACAATATTTTATTAATAAAAAGAATTATGAACAGTAAGAAAGAAACCCCAGTTTTACACTGAATGAAAAATCCAAAATAAACTCCCAGAAACATGCCTCAGTTCTTCACTCTCTGTACAAGAAATTCCATTAGGTAGTAAATCCTACATCCACATTCATCCAGCTGTGGGGTACCCAGCAGGAGGAAGGACATCAACCTGTCAGAGCAAGTCCAGAGAAGGCCACCAAGGTGATCAGAGGGACAGAACACCTCACCTGTGAGGAAAGGCTGAGAGAATGGGGATTGTTCAGCCTGGAAAAGAGAAGGCNGGCTGCCCCATCCCTGGCTGTGTTCAAGACCAGGCTGGATGGGGCTCTGAGCAATCTGGGATAGTGCAAGATGTCCCTGTCCACGGCAGCAGGGATGGAACTCAATGATATTTAAAGTCACTTCCAACCCAGGCCATTCTATGATCTATGATTCTATGATGACTGGAAGTACAAAAGAGCATTGTGCACCCTTCTATGCAGAGCAGCTACATGGCTGGACAGATTTACCAATACACACAAAAAATCACATCAGTGATTAAAAACGCCATGCTTTGTGTAGCACCAAGGGGAGAATTACGTGGATTAAAAAAATTCACTGACAACTGCAGGCCCTGAAATGCTGAATTAGGGACAAGACTGACCAATTTCTGCTTGCAGTTTCATCTCATCTTTTCTCAAGGGGAATTTGTCAATAAGGGCAAAGAGCTCAGCTGGTGTTGCAGGGAAAGGGTAGCGTTCCTTGTCCATGCCGTGCTTGTCCATCACCACGATGTTGAAATTGTAATGAGGGATCCTCAGCAGCAGCCTGCAAAGTAAGGAACTGGTTTTGTTAAAGGGCAGCACCAGCCTCTTGAGTCTGAGCAGGGGGAGGTGGGGATGGTCACAGAGGCTACAGAGTCCAGTTGGTTTCAGCATTAACAAGGTGCCACATAAAGGGCAGGTGCCTGCATGTGCTGCAGGCTCTGCCCCAGCATTAGGAGAGTGTCAAGGTGACTGCACCTAGCTCTGTTCTCTGCCATTACCCACTGCTCTCACAAGAGTGAAACAAGGTTAGACAAAAAAAGTAGTATGAACATTGCCTAAAGAAAACTCTTGTGATGATGCTTGAGCTATAAGTAAGACTATTCTCTTTCTTGGCTTCCATTTCTTGGCTTTCCTCAGTATAAAACTGCAGTAACAAAAAGCCGGACAAAATTATTGGAGTCTGCTTTCACTGCTACCTAATAATAACAATCATCTGTAACTCTCATTTTAGAGGAATAAAAGCCACTGCTAATCATGCAGGAGTCCTTCTTCCGAAGTGGTGGAAGTGGTCATTTAAGCTCCTCAAGCAGCAAAAGCTACATAAGTAACAGAAGTTTATCAGTGGTGCTCTTTTCATCTTTTGCTTGAAGGAGTAATGTACTAGAAGATCCTTAGATATGCAATCAGTCAACATCATTACTGTGGAGTAAATAAATTCAGGCAGCCATGACAGAATGAGAGAAAGCTGCCATGAAGAAGAGTCTGGGGGGATTTCTGAAAGGTGTGAAGCACCAAAATTGGCCTTCCTCAGCCTCCTAACAAGTCTGAATGTTCTAGGCATAGTCTTGTCACAATTAGGGAGCTTGGCCATTAAATTCGAACTAAAATAAAGATTAAAGCTAAGCAATGGTGATAGAAAACTACATTCATCTTGTCCCATATATCACCTATGAAAAAATGCTTCTAAAAATCCAAATGCTATAAACTGTGGTTTCCAAAGTTTTAATGGGGTACCTGTGCTCATTAGCCTACTGAAATGTCAATTTGGGATAACACTTTCATTCTTAAGAGTGCATTTCATATTGATTTGAGCACTGTGCAGAACTGGAAAGCTGTAATTCACACACTTAAGCAACAAAAAAGAAAAAAATCAATGGAAAACTAACTTTCCCTGAGTGCAGAGCAGGTCATACTATACCAATTTCTGAAATGTAGCTTCATTAAAGGTTGCAAGGGATCAGAGAAGGAGGTGTTAAGAGAGCTTATTATTTTCTACAGAGCCACAAGAAAACCATTTCAACTTCAATAAAAGTGTCATTATTCCAAAAAAAAAAAAAGAGTGTTTTTGTGCTCTCCTTTTTCTTTTACTGAAAACAGTTTTTTTAAAGTAGTTTTTAAAAATCCCCTTTCTGCTGCGTCAGCAATTTTGTCTACAATTAAAACTTAATCCATTTCCTCAGGTTATGTTGCCTAAAATGCTCCTTGACTTTTTTCTAAACAACTCTATTTTCCTGCCAATGAGGCCTTCACTTTTGGCTTTTTTTTCTTTTCCAGTCCCTAGGAAATGCTGGCACTTGAAGTCTCCCTTTCAAGTGGAAACCAATCGTCTGCCAGTCTAAACCCAAGTCAAAAACAGTTTAGGCACCTCAGTAAAACTGCTGATGCTGCAGTCAGGCTGGGGAGGCTGACATAATTTCCTCTTTAAAACATTGCCCATCTCACTCCTACATGTGGGACTTCAAAGAGTTTCACTGCTTCCCCTTTGGGCCTGGCCACAACCACCACCAGCCTTGGTGCAGAGGATGGGCTGTCTCTGCCACTTGGGGCTGTCCTTGCAAAGGAACAACTCCGATACAAATACAGACAGACTCTGAAGTGTTTTCAGTGGTAGCACCCAAAAATATACTTATATGCCTATGAACATAGACATATTAAATATATAATTAAATAAATTATTGTGTTTTAGTTTGCTGTAACTATTACACATAGAGCAAATTAATTCTAAAGTGTGCTCACCAATATCTACTTTCCAGTGTCTAGCTGTGTACATTAGAGTAGAATACATGTATTTGGGGAGTAAGATGCAGAGATCAAAAGCAATGCATCTTGTAGGAAAAGGTGCAAACACAACAGCAATGAGAGCTTCCTTTACCTGAGCTGTAGGGCAAGTGATGGGGGCAGCAGCTTCACTCCTATTCTTCCTATCTGTGCTGGGAAGACACCAACCAACTCCACCACGGTGACGTGTCGCAGGTCTAACCCGCACTGCGCCGGCTGCGAGGGTTAAGAGCAGAAAGAGGGGTGCTGGTTATTCCTGAGAGAACAGGGGGGTGTTTGGAGTGTGCAGCAAGTGTTCAGAGTCCCCTCTTCTTAAGTTAGTTGAATGTTTTGAACTGATTTGAGAGTGTATTTTGCAAACACCCAGATTCTCATGGCAAAGAATGGGAGCTTCACGACTCAAGGGGAGGTTAAGTAACAGATTCTCAGATAGTCTAAGAAAACCAACACACAGGGACCACCTAGGAGAAATACCAACTTGTGTCTGCAGCTATACAAAAAGATGCCAGGATATTAAGCATTGTACCAAAAATCTAATTTGGCAATCAAAGCAAATTATGTGAAACAGAAGTTGACTGCAGGAAGTTTTCTTCCATGCCAACTCATTTGCCCACTGTCAAGAAGTAGAAAATGTACTATAGCCATTAAATTCAGTTTGATCAATATATTGAATTTTCTTGCCAGGTTTATCTAATAGGGAAAAAGACCTGGTTTTGTTTTTTTTTTCTTAAAAACAACTGTAATTTAAGCCTGCAGTTAAAAAACATCATTGCATTCATATCTCAATGATTACTTATACTGTATTTTGTTACAACTTGTGAGAAGGAAAAACAAGATAGAAACACTTGTACCTGTGAAAGAATATATGAGTGGCTCCTTTCCTTCCTTTCCCTGAGGACACAGATACATTTTGGAGATCTATCCCTAAGTCTAGCAAAAAACCAACAAGGGCATCACACTTACAACACGTAAGGAAAATTACCAGGTGTTTTGGGGTTTTTGGAACAAATCACCCCACTGTTATCTCCAGCACTCTGGATGATTTCTTTGCTGTGTCTCTGGTCCTCTGTGGCTCTGGTGCACTTTTATTTTTGAAGCTATTTGCACTTCCTTGCATTGTAGTTGCAAATTCTGTAAGCCTGGTCTGCATGAGCTGCTTAAGAGCTGGAGGGTTGGGTTTGGGTTTTTTAAAAACTTCTTCAGCAGCACAGACAGGAAATTATTATTGAGACCAAGTTAAATTAATCTGGGGAGAATGGAAGGGCCAGAACTGCCTGGGATTCAGTGACTGGTCAGAGGCAGCACAATCCAGAATGGAGCTGAGTTAGAGACTGGGGGGATATTTCAACCCAAACCCCTGTAAAAAGGATTAATCTGGAACCATGACTGCTTGAGCCAGATCTTCCAGTGGCTACAACGTAACAGCTGAAGTTTGTGGGTTTAAATAAAACAGTGGAGTTTGTCCTCTTGTGTCTTTATTTTAAAGAAAAAAATAGTTGCACATCCCCCTTACATGTGTTTTACCTGCAGCATCCCCAGCTGCATCCTGTAGAAGAAGTTAGCTGCAGTAGGGGTTGAAATAATTAGCAGTCTCCGCTTCTCATAAAATTGATCCAGAAGTGCAGCTGCAGTCCTCACATTCACATTAATATTCATGGCTGGAATAAAATTAAAACAAAAATTACGGAGCATACTGAAAACAGGTCTATTTCTAGAGGCAGAGTTAGACAACAGAAACACAAGAACAAGAAAAAATAATAAAGAAGACATGAGTGAAATGCTGGCCTCACTGAAGCCAACAATTTTACTGTAGACTGTTTCAACTTGCACAATGGAATGACTCCAGAATGTGTTATTTTGTGGAAAGGTTTGAGCTGAAACAAACTCTAGGAAAGAGCAGTCAAAGGTGGCAAAGGCTTCAGTCTTAAGTGCAAACTGGCAGGGGAGACGAAGATGATGTTAAGTTTCCTACCTCTGGGACACTGCAGCTGTATTCCATCCCACACCCCCTTCCCAAATTCTCACTGCCCTAGGAACCATTGTGCTGGATTCCTCCTGGTAGAGCGGTGAAATACTCACTTACGTGCACAGGTTGGCTCCACTCCTGACCACCCCAAATTGTACTGGCAGACTCGAGCTGGGCTTCCTTGCAGCTCGTAGCCACCAATGCAGGAGAACTCACAGGTAGCCCCATAGTTATTTCCATCACCTGAGCACTTGATGTAGCCATTGTCTGGAGCATTTAACTTCACACAGCGCCTGACTTTGAGCAAAAGGAAAAAAAAACCAAAATGAAAGACACAGCATGAATCACCATTGGTTACTAAGGTAGCACAGGTCAGTGGAATACCAGTGCCAAAGACATTTTTCTGTTTGCTTTCTGTATTATTAGTCATGCACTTAAAAATCCCAAACAAACAACCTGAACGCCCACACCCCTCACTCTTACATTAAATGAAACAGATGTGTAGGTGTATGCACGTGACAAAAGGTCATGGAGCACAAAGGCCTGAAGCTGAAAACTATAGGTCACCTCTGTATATTCAGCTCCAGAGGTTAACATCTGGACCTGTGAAAGGGCAGCCCTGCTTGAGAGATGTGAGCCTCAGCTGAAAAAAATGCCTTCACCTCCTCGTTTCAGCAGCTCATAGGCTATGTATCACAGAGAAGCTGGCAGGAGGGAAGGGGTGTGGAGCTGGGGGCAGGGCTGATCAAAGCAGCTCTTCCTGGATGTGCAGGAGTGCTGCAGACCTGGCCCTCAGGGCCTTCAGCAAGACTGTGTTCTCCCTTTCAGAGTCACCACAGAGTTTATATACACAGACATATGCAGATAAAGACAGAAATGAGGACATTTTCAAATTGCCTACTAAGCCAAGTGCAAATAAGTGTCCGTATTTCCAGGGTAAAACATCATCCTTACCTCTGACTTTAACAAGAAATTTGCAAGTGCCTTTGTTTTCAGCTCTGTCATACACAGTATACTGGATTTTGTGGTCGCCTTCTGGAAAATGTGACCCTGGTGGCAGGCCTTTCAAAATAACACTAAACCAAGAGATAAAATGAGACACACATTCATAAATTCACCAGTATTTATTTACTCACAATGCTGTAAAAGCCTGAAGAGGGATGTCTGTGGCATGCCAGGGTTGTCTGGCTGCCTGCAGGACAGAAAACCTTAGAGTAAGCAAAGGAAGAAGCTAGGCAGCAGCAACCAGAGTATTTAGATTTGCTACCTACAGCCCACCCTGCTGAGACAAGGGGATTAGAGTGGGCAGGGTGTGCTCCCTTCCTATAAAACAATCCACAGTGTAGCCAAGCCCATCATGCCCAGAGGAACTCAAGCTTCCTTCTACTTACATAAGAAAAAGTCAACATTAAGAAAGAAAACTTCCAGCCTCTAACAGTGGGGATGTATTCCCATCTAGCTTCTCTGAACTGCTCCTATGATTGTCATTTGTGACTGTAAATATGTACAGAAATGGAACAGAAAGTGAGATTCAGTGTCACAGCAGAAGGGTGTAGTGATCCACAGCAGTCTTTTCACCTCGAATTTGTCCCTGTCCTGAAAATAAGGTGGGAGAATTCAGAAGTATAAAACATAATATCAGTATTGAAGCAGAGAGTATGTAACCTAAGAGGTTTCCACGTAATGGAAAAGCTTTTGTACTTCTGAAACTGAAGGACTGTACATTTAAGAAAAGCACTGCATTACTCTATAAAATAGCACAGTAGCAATATTTTATAAAAATAGAGATGTGATTTATGGAAAAGCTTCCACTTAGTCAAGAGCTTGGCTCTTTTGAGCTGACAACAGTTCTAGTATGACAAAGTCTATGTGGGATATTCCCCATTTTGCCTATCAGACCTTCCTTTGTCAAAAAGACTTAGGAATTTCTTCATTCTGATATTTTCCAAGTTTTTACTTTACCAGGTGTAATTTTTGACATTGTTAATTGTCACCATATTGTTACGTCAGACCTTAAGGGCAATTAAGTTTTTAATTATGTAATGAATTCTTCTTTATGAACAAAATTATTAAATTATAGCAGCAAAAGGCCAGTATCATTGTCTTTCATTAGTTTTTTATATTCACATGAAACTGTAAACATCTTTAAGCTTAGCAACCTTGAGCTTTTAAGCTTAACCAGTCCACTAATGTAATGATGTAACTTGTTTACTCAAAGAAACAGATTTCCTTGCTCCCACCATTACAATAATCCAGATAGATTGACCTAAATCCTGAACGATAAAAATGGGAAAATCAGAGAAAGTAGTACCACCAGAAGTACACCCTGTTACTCTGGAAAATGGGACTGTGAAAACACAGAAACTGACAAATTTTGAAGTGTTATGGCTAAACCCAATGTTTAAATCCATCAAGGCTACAAACAAGAAATGTTACTTTAAAGGTAACTGCAGAATCCTGGAACATCAGTAGCCAGCACTACCTTAGGAAGAAACCTAAAGATGATTGCAGGTATTATTTTGTAACATACCTTGGTTTTTTTAAGATAGTCAAACTTACCTCTTCTGTTACCTCCAATGCACTACTCTGTTTTCATTCTCATGTACAAAAGGCAACTTGGTGTAAGAAAACTTGCTGATTATGAGACCCACAAAGAAGCTCTGCAGAACTTCACAGGTGTGGTCAAAAAGCTGATGTTGTTTATACCACCAGCTCTAAATAACCACAACTGGGTATCCAGCTCCTGAACAGCTCACCTCCAAAGTGCCAGCTTTTCCAGTTAAACATGCAATTCTTTACAGAGCACTGATATGTGACAGTGATAAAAAAACATCTTGGATGAATGAAGGGAAAAGGACACCTGGCCTGCTGAAGTGCTACCAAAAGAGTGAGAAGGAGAAATGCAGACGGGAGATTGTCACGTACTCAGTGAGAATGCCGTCGGCGGTGTCCCGCCCCTCTGGGGTGTCCCAGAACACTCTGGCTGTCAGCTTGTTGGGCTCCGCCGTTTTCTCCTTCACGCTCGGGCACTGGATCCTCGGAGGTTCAGTATCTGTTGAAATGAATGTCACAGGAAAGGGCACTGGAGCACCTGCTAGAGCTGTGCATTTCCTACACAGCCCTTCCGTGCTGTCAGGGTAACCCAGGACCACGTCCAGCTGGCCTCCTCAGCCCTGGATTCATCCCAGCCCAGGCACGTGGAGCTTCTACTTCTCATCTTTTTGTAAGAAGAGCTGACAACGATCAGCCTTTTGCAATGCAAAAAACCCAACTAAAAGTAGTTACTGTAAATTTCTGTACATAGTTCAGTTAAAAAGTAACATCGCAAATGGATGGCTTTGAACTCCAAGGAGGGATGTCCAAGATCACACCCAAGGAGCCTGGATGTTCTGTTTATCTGCCTTCTTTTCTTTGTCCATCTGGGCAGTAGCTAATGTGATTAAGAGCATTTTTAAAGCACACTGAACATCAATTTGTCTCTGTGCAGTAACTTTACGTTACTCTTAACATGCTGGTTACTTTTCCTACAGTAATGGTAACATGAGAAACAACAGAAGCCTGGCACAATTACCATTCTGTGGGGAATCAATGCGGCATTTGATTTTTTCCTAGTAACTCTTATAATAATGTCTTACATCAGTAGCCAGCACTACTAGGACAAGCATTCTATCAATACAGCCTCAGGATGTGACAAAAGGATGACTTAGCCTGGTGACAGCCATTTACCACAACCTCTCTTATACAATCAGCAGAGAAAGGCAATCTCTCCAGAAGAAGAGACAGTGACATTTTTCAATCTTCTACAGGAAGTATCTATTTCAATGCATATTACAGTGCATTAAAGATATAATGGAAATATTATTCAAGTGAGTATTGGCATTTTTAGCTAACTGATAACCAAAACCAGCTGTACATTGATTTTTCCTTTAATCAAAATTATTTCAGCAACATGAGGAGTATCCTTCCTCTTACAGGGTGGGGACAGGAGACAGTCTGCTTTGTTAGGACAGAATACTAACTAACTGTAAGGACTTCTGTAAGTCACTGCTAGAACATATCTAATTTAAAAAAATAAATCTTTCTTCCCCCTCCCTTTTAATGAATACATGTTTGACTACTGAAAGGCCTTATGCCTTTCCTACATGGATCTTCACTGCTGCACTGCAAAGCCCACATAATTTAGTGCAAAAATGCTACACAGTGCAACTGCAGTATAAAAAGGTAGAGGAAAGCCCCTTGTTTTCAAAAGCACTTTAAGTTCAGGTCTGAAGTAATTTTAGCCATACTCAATGCCAAAAGCTGTGGAATCCCCAGGACACTTCCATGAATGAAGCTTACCAGCCCCATGCCTCTGATCACAAGCAGCATCCCTACTGTGCACTGCAACTAATTGTAAATCAAAGTTAAGAAATTAAGCAGCCTTTTTGTCTTTGTATTTCATTGCTCCCCTCAATTTCACTTCTCAGCTGGAAGTGAGCTGTTCAGTCACTACTCTCCTGGCCACTGTGTAGGCTGCAGTTCTGCAACTTCTGAATTACACTAAGGAACAAGTGTTCAATTGCAAACGTCATTATACTGTTAGAATTACGTCTGGCCACAATTACATCTGTGTAAATCTCTAATCTGCCTATCAAGAGATCAAAATATAACCTTATGAAAATCTAAGAGCAGATCTCACTATTTGCATATAGGAACTGTGTGCACACAAGATTTGAAGGGACCTTCTCCAAACTATGTAGTATTACCACAACTTAAATCTTAGTATCACTTTTACTGGGTTACTTGGGACCTGTAATCCTAGGCAAAAATTGTGACTTGAAACCCCCTATGCAACAACTACTCCACATTTTTGGAATAAAAAAGGAATGTCAGTGTTAACTTAGCCTCTTGTCTTTGCTGCTTAAGGTACTTGCTCACTTTACTCTGCAAGACAGCATTCTTTGTAATAAGCACACCATCTCTACAAAGAGATGAGCTTCAGGAAGTGCCAGGAAATACAGAGGACAATATTTTATCATTTCCACACTTACAAGGTTTGTTTTTCCTCCTCTGCCCCACACCACTGAGAAGGACAAAGCTTGTTTTTGCAAAAAAAAAACAAGAGACACCACGAACAGTCTAGACCTAAGCAGCTCATTTTTACATTTTTACACCACCAAGTAACAGGAAACTTTAAAAATATTTTATGAACATCAGGCCACAGTGGAGAGGCTCCAAAGCCATTTGCCAACCTAGACTGAGCCACAGACATTGTGAGGAAAATCAAGTTATCATACACACAAGACACTAAGCACAAACATTCTACCACCCACATACTTTAAATTACTGGTAGCCATTTCAGATGGCCAAAAAATACTTTCCTTTGTGGGTGGCTGCTGAAGCTTTTATCAGAGGCTTCCCAGAAACAGGGGCAGCAGGCTGAGACCTCACTATGTGCTGAAATTTTTAGTAGTCAGGAAAGTTAAATCTCAGTGTTTGTTTATCTCTCTTCTGATTTATGTATATAGAAATACTTCTTCCAGCTGAGGTTCCCAGGAGACTACTGACTATGTAATGAAAATTGCTGGCATAACTAGAGTGAACTAGGCTGAAATTTAAATTAGATCACTGCAACCATGCTGGTAAGTACAATCCATTTGCATTCTCTGGATGTATTTGAAGAACATGATCCCAAGGAAGAAAAATTCAGACAATAGATTTACTTTCAAACCTGTTTTTAACCATTAAGCAGAAGAGAGTGAGACAGACTCCAGCACAGAGAACATGCTAGAAGAGCAGCACAGTAATCCCAGGCTACCAAGGAGTCACTCACTCAGGAATCACCAAAGGCTATTACAAGCATTGTAAAGTGCTGGCCATTTACACCAGACTCATCTCTGTTAAAGTGGTAATGCTTGGTTACTCACTTTGGACTGAAAGTACTGAGTAACAGAACCTTACACCCTTGGCTCTCTGTTTCCTTAAGAGAGACAGTTGCTTTTTCTCCCCATCAACTGGATAAAGGCTTGTTGGAATTTGTGTGTGCAGGAGCTGGGCACTGGCAGGCACCTCAGGATGCAAACACCCCACTCACCGATGCAGGCTGCTGGCCGGCCGCTCCAGGCTTTGCTGTCCATGCAGGTGACAATGCGGTCCCCCTTCAGCTGGTACCCAGGGGAGCAGTAGTACTCACACCTCGAGCCAAAGTAAGCACCATCCAAACACTTGAAACCCCCATTGGTCGGCATGGACAGCGTAGGACAACGCTTTTCTGGAGAAGGAAACAAAGACTTCTGGAAACCTGCTACCCTTCCTTAACAGTAATGCACATGGTGGGGCATTACACAGAAATAAAAACACAGCTGGCAAAACAACAAGTGGGGGAAAGTCTTGTTCCACATGAGGTTTTTCCACACTGTTCTCATTAGCTGCATTTCAAATTTAACTCTACATAAGCCTGATGCAATATTTATATGAGAAAAGGGATGACAAGTACCTATTCCTCTCTTCTCAGAAAAAATATAAGAGCCCATTTAGACACCTGGTACAAATTGTATCAACTTAGAAAGTCTAAGATGGGCAATATTTTAAAACAGCTCTATGGCTCTGTCACAATACTATTCCCACAAATCAAAATCTCACATTGACAAAATATTCCCTATCTGCCAAGAATGTCTGATCCACTGAGATGCTTGTCATGTCATTTACCCCTGTGAGATCCTCAACAACAAACGACTCTACATATCCAAGCACACTGCCAACCTTTAAAATAAAAAATAAATTAAAAAAAAAAAATCCAAAGATCAGTTTCAATGGCAAATAAGAATTTATTGTCTGAACCTCACACACACAGATATTTTGCATCCACTTACGTTTGCACAGCACCTTCCCAGACCAACGTTTGCTTGACTGACAAATTAGCTGCTGAGGGCCATGCAGCTCGTAGCCTTTTTGACAGCGAATATCACATCTTGTGCCCAACACATTCTTGTAATATTCCCCTTGAGGTGTTCTGCAGTTTGCATAACCATGTTTCACTTTAATGGGGGAGCACCATGGTGTTTCTGGCATGGAGAAGAAAAAAACCCCACGCATAGCAATTAGAAAAATGTCAAAGTTCAGACACAAATATAAAATCACTTTGCTTAATCAAGGTCACAGAGAAGAAAAGGAAAAAACTCTCTTATTTAAAAAGCCACCAATCTTTAAAGTGGAGAACACTGCAGAGGCACACACACATGAGGAGGTCAGCCCTTTAAAGACTGGAAGCTTTTTTTATGACAAACATTAAAGATTGTAGCCATTATATTGGAGGGGTTGGGAGGGCAGGTGGGGTTTTACTATGCTTTTTGTCCATGGAATAAGTGTGCCACCATGTGGGCAGTTTGATGACAACCGGGCTGTTTTTACCCCTTGTTTTTAAGCAGACATATCTAACTGCTCTTTGATAAGAGAAGTCTGCATTAGGAACATCTAGGTCTAGCTGCAGTTGTCAGTTTTCCACGTTTAGCTTAGTGCTCATTAAAGAAATTAAGCTCTGCTTCCATAATGATCTGTGCCTTGTAAAACTCAGTGATGGTTCAAGCTCTCCCACAGTTAGAAGATACCAATTACATAAATCATATTGCCAATGTGTCACGTTGAACCTGCTCAAACTGAACCTTTATTAACCTTTATAACCAGGGCTATGCTGTAAAATATTCAGAATATGGGTACCCCCACCTTGTGAGGATTTACCACCACACTGTGGTGCTGATGAGAACAGTATCAAGTAGAGATTTCCCTTCCCAGCCAAAGTTTCACATCCTTTGTTTAGCTTTGACCACAGGGTGCATCAAAAACCAGGCAGCTCCTCAGTAGGAGTTTCCTACACAAGGAGTGACTAAGCCTGTCCCTTTCTCAGACCCAAGATTTGAAAAGCATCTATTGGGAGAGGAGAGAGGGAGGAAGGCAGGGATTGCAAAGCAAAAAGGGAAAGATGACAAATCCTGAAATCCTGTGTGACAATGTGTGACATGAGGAAGGGGCATGAAGATACATTTGAATTTTGCAAGAAAGGTAGGAAAAAACCCTAAACAAACAAAACACATGAGTTTTAGCCTTCATACTTACAAAGTCACTAACAACACTAAAAAAAAAAAAATCTCTAGATCATGTTTGGCAGATGTTCACTTCTTCCTAAATCCCCATAGTTATTAAATACATTTTCCTGTACTAGCTGAATCAGCTTCACACATAAACAAACAACAATCAATACAGCATTTCTTATACATGGAATATTTACATTCAGTATGCTGTGTCTCTAGGACATATTTACACTTTCCTAATGGAAACTACACTTTTACATCTGTATTTTGCAGTGCTGGTCCTGAGTAAACACAAACAGTATCTGCTGACTAAAATCAGTGATTAATTATTAATCTTTTGCCTAGACCAAGGGTGCATTTCCTCTAGACTAGTCCATTTCTGAAGCAGCTGTACAGTGATATGCTTATTTTTGTCTTTCACCCATACAAGTAAAAACCCTTTACAAAGATGTGTAGGTGAAGTTATTCCCAGTGTCATCAAATACACAGTAACTGAGGCACAGGACACAAGCAGGACAGTCTAATAGCACCCCTCAGGTTGAGTACAGTTCAGCTTTTTGGCTCAGCCACACAGTCATCCCAGCTCTGTTTCTTTCCACCTATAAGCCTGTTTTCTCAATGTCAAATACATCCTCTGCTCTTTACTTTACAATTATGCAAAGTGCTTTGGTGGCAAGTGGGTTTTGGTTTGGGGGTTTGATTTTTTTTAGAACTATTTCCTGTCCTTCACCCTAATTTCTATCCCACAGCTCCCACAACACATTTAAAAAATTACCACATCCACTGACTAGGGCCATTTTGTCGAGGGGCTGTATGACAGTGGCTCCCATTTTTCATGCTTGTTGTACACCAAATTAAAGCTGAGACAACAGATGAGGAGTGTGAGCTAATGGGAACAGAAGTCAACTTCTGAAAAAATGAGTGATGCCAACACCCAGCTCTGCCTCCTTAACTGCTAGCCCAGGGCTGCTGGTGCAGTCTCAGGCACCACCTCCAACCTCTCTGGGGGAAGCCACACATCTTGCATTCACAGCCTCTGTCTCATTCACCTCCTGGAGAAATCCTCCTTTCCAATAATCTCTGCTTCAGTGGTCTCATGCCCAAACTCTCCAGCTTTTCTGTCCCACTTGTTCTTCCCATGCCCTGAGACCTTAAACTTCAATCTATTTACACATCCAAGCTTGTGAGATCTCCTTAACTAATAACTAGGGCTCAGATTTTCTGCAGAAAGGCTTAAACCTGAAGTTACTAAGAAAACACTGTCTGCACAGGCAGGACTGGGTGGATGAAAACTCATTTGGGCTGAGTTTTCACCCCAGCCAGTTATGTAATCCTTCAGCAAATCACTTCAGGACATCTATGCCTTGGGTTTTCCACATGTATGAACTCCAAATGCACATTGCTGACTTCCTTTGTAAAGGGTGTTAAGACAAATATGCTTTGTAACATGATCAAGAGGCTAATAAAAATAAAGATGGCAAAGAAGGTGTTTCAGGTAATGCAAATTGCCTGAGTTTTTATGCAAATTTTTGTGGTTTTACAAACACACTTAACAGCTACCCATATATATATTAAAAAAAAGGTAGCTAATGACTAAAAAATGCAGTTTAATGCACAAACACAGTACTGAAAAAGTAGAAGTCATTCCTATAGTGTCGGTGCAGCTACAGTGGTTTACAGAGAGAAAAAAAGCAAGCTCCTAGACAAGGGCAAAATGCATCTTACACTGGACCAAATGATTCTGCCAGAAAGAAAAACAAAAGCAAACATGCTTTTGGATGCAGATAACTTGAAGAGCTTATGAGGAACATCTGTTTGATTAAAAACATTATAATGCTTACTCTAGAACTGACTGTGATGAGAAGAAAGTGGGTGAGGCAGGGTTTACAAGCCATTTACAAATATTGGGGGTTAGACCAAGTGATACTGCTAGAAAAATCTCAGCTAACTTGAAAAGCACATCAAACAATACAAAAAAGTTTTAGATCAAAGTTTGCTTATTTTAAAGTGAAGGCACATATTGATTTTCAAAGGCTAAGCAGCTACATAGAGCATTTGTGAAATATTAGGTTTGTGTGAGGCCTCGAGGGGTTACATAAGCTGTTCTCTGCCTCAAGGCAAGATCAGCCATGTTCCTCAAGGCTTTGGGGATTATAAAAAGCTAGAGGTTTCCCAGACACCTTTTCTGGAACCTCACCATCTATACCAGGCTCTGTTCCTTCAACAGAAATTTGAGGTTATAGGTACCAGGACTGGTACCTAAAAACTGGTTTTTTGTTTAATAGTAAGTTTGCACCTCAGCACAAAAAAGAACTAAAAAGTCCCTCATCAATACAATAGCCTGAATTTTCACTTAGTAGTAAAACATTCCAGAGACTCAATCCTGTGTTTGAAAGCACTGGAAAACAGGCAGCAAACAGAAATGGTTGAAGCCCCAATGTTGCCTTTAGAGCTATGGATACTGCTTGATCATCACAGTATCTGAGAAAACATATTAGGAATGAAGATCACCAGAGCAGTGGCATTGGAGCTGTGATGAACACAGGAATTTCTGTATTCAGGAAACCTTTCCTCATGAAACATGATCAGAGATGCCAAGTGGCAGGAAGGAAAGCACTTTTTAGAGCATCATCTCTTCCAGCCCCTTGGTCCTGTTTAAACACCAGCCTCAGCTGAGCCCTTCCTTCACAAACAGCATGCCAAGTGACCAGCTGCACTGCTGCTTGCTGCTATACCAGCCAACAGAGCTGATGGTTCACCAGGGAGGAAGGAAAAAAACTCCTTAAAAATGCTGTAGGCACAGAAAATCTTGGCCATGTTTCTCTGGAAAGCTGAGCAAGTGGGAAAACATCCAGATGAAGACAAAAGGGTTTAGTAGGAGGCCAATTTCCACCCCTCCCAGTAAAGTGCAATGTTTTGTTTGCAGATGTCAAAGAGGATGAATCTGTGTGCTCGCTTGCACATGTGTAGAAAGAAAAAAAACAAATAAAACAATGCTGCTCACATATGTGAACATCAGTTACGAAAATCCATTTAGTTCCTGTTATTGGTTTCATTTGCTAAGAAATGGGCCACACCCAAAATGCTGGACTGCACATCTGAGGAGAAGCTCTGAAGATTGCTACACAGCCCATTTTTCCCTGCTTTGTCTTTCTCCATCCCCTTCCCCCTAAAACCAACATAAAGAAGTATGCTAATGAAGAATCAGCCTTTTCTGTTCCAATGCTTTATACTCTTAGATTCACATTGTCTGTTCCTCAACATTTGGCAGTAGTGCTTCTAAACTTGGGGCAGTTTATAATATCTGTGTGAACGAGTCATTATGTTTCACTTACCCTGGTGACATTTTGGCTGTCATGAGTATAATCCATTTTGGATCACCATACAAAAGGAATTTACACAGAATCCACATTTTAACTACTTGCCTGCCCTGGCATGAATTGGCATTGATTTATCTTCATGATCTCTGAGTTCATTTTCAATGTGTCTGCAGAGGATCACATGTTAAAAGGCAAAGAAAAATGACTTAACCTAAATAAAGCTTTAGAGAATTATTTGTGCACATGTTTGAAAGCAAAATTTTATACTTGTGAATTTTACTGGGAGGAAGATGAGACATTTATGAAAGCAACATAGCCATAAAAGCTGTGCTTTCCCCTTGGCTGTTCATAAATGTCTGAATTATTTTGACTTACCTCTCATATGATTCTTTGCAGAGAATCAACAATGTACAACAAGACACCAATGACTAGTATTTTCAAGTAAACAAAATGATGGCAACTCTAGTATGTCCACAGATTAATTTACTAAAAAGAATCACAGTTACCATTTAAATGACATATGAAATGCTATGTTTCTTTAATGCCTAGGCTTCTGAGGGATTTTGGCAGAGGAGAGTGATATTAAGACAAAAGCAAACTCTTTAGAAAATGGATACAGCAAATGGAAGATTTACTGGTAGCAGCAAAAAACTTCTCACTCTTACTGAATGGCAAAGTCTTCCAGAATAGGGAAGAAAACCTGAATTTGCTTTATCAACATGCCAGTCTATTCACTCATCCAGCTACATAATTTGGTTTTGGAATGCACACATGCATTTGTTAAACACAGTTCACTTGGCACTTCAGGTAGCAGGTTAACCTGAAATGCAAGCAATTTTATAGAAAGAAAAATGTAATGAAAATCAAGTTCTCTTGCATGTTCTTCTATACATTGCCATCAGTAAGCCCAGGTTTTGAGTCAGCTTATCATTGATGGTTTTGTTGCATGTATGGATAAGAAAGAGAAGCTGTTCCTGATTTTCTTAATTCAAAAACCTGCTCTCAACAGGAGCAAAGGCAATGTAAAAGTTACTTACTTGGGTGCATGAAAGAGTTGTGATCAATATTTGGTCTAATTTCCATTGTTAAAAACAGCAGAAATTAAATCTTGATCTAAATATCCATGAGAAAAAACATGGAGCTGGATCATGAAGATTGCATAATCCACAAAAAGAAAAAAGAATGAAGCTTTCTGTCAGCAAGCAGTTGATCCTCTTTAGCACATAAGCAAAGCATTCACCTTTGTATCTACTGCGTGCATAAACATCCTCATCATCTTCAAGGGGTGAGTATCCCGATCCTACAATACAAAATAAGAGAAAAAAAAACTGCAGCAAGAAAGGAAATATAAATTAAAAATAAAAGAAAGATTTGAGAAGAGACATGCAAGATTAGGATGCAATAATCTATGCAATGTCATCAGCAGGGGCTTCTCTGAAGCTCAGAGTCATAGCAGACCCACTTTATAGTGAATTTGGAAGGGGCAAATCGATTTTCTAATGAAGTGAAACAGTGAATTTCTCTCGGTGCTCCCAGAGCAATGTTGTGCAATGTTAAGTGGCACGTGCCAAGTCACAGATATGGAGAGCCCATGTACCATGCAGGTGATCTACTGGGCAGAGAGAGCAGAGCAGGTACAGATGCAGGGCCTCATCAGAGGTTTCACTATAAAGTGGTTCCATAGTGTCAATGGCTGTTAACAGTCCAACAGCAAAAGTAAAATGTAAATAACTCAAGTACAACCACCCTTAATGACCTGTAATATCCTCACACCAAGAACTAGACACTGAGGTACAAGACCTGCAAACACAAGTTACACTCTAATCAAAATCACAGTTTCGTTTCAAGCATTCTTCTGGCATTGTTCAAATAAAGAGACAACAAAGCTCCATACTTTTAAAACCCTGTGCAATGGTTGAAAACTTAAAATAAACGTACAAGCTGCTTTCTAAAAACCAGAAACCAGTTGGAGCACTACTACTCAAATAATCCATCAATAAAACAAAGCAGCTGGCAAGAAAGCCTTCAAAATTCCCCAAACAACACTTATTTAAATTTAGCAACTTCAGAGCATGAAGTCTAGTCTAAATTCTAGATAAATCTTTTCTACAAAGAAGGGCTTATACAAATTCCCCCTTTGAAATATCCTTTTAAAAACCTTGCATGCAATAGGCAAGTGTTCAGGGGCCACAGGAGCTTCTCACATGGTATCTCAAGTTACACTATTTGGGGTTATTTCATCACCATTTGCTGATGTCTGAGACTATGGTCTGCACAAGCTGCTGCTTAAAGTTAGACAATATTATTTAATTCAGGCACCTCAGTAAGCTACTGATTCCATGTGCAAAGCATACAACTGTTCAGCAGAAATGAAACCCAAGAGTTTGATTTCTGTCAACATCTGTCAACAGACTCCATTTCTTGTTAAAAAAAACCCAGAAAATGGTGAAATTTGATTTCTTATTCTGCCAGACTCAAGAAAACCCAGCCCATGTATCTGCAGCTGCTCCATGGGAGCATCTCCCCCAGCACTGGATCACTGGGAATCCCTCCACCAGTTTGAGCTGGGACCCGAAGAAGTGAATTTCCAAACAACTTCTCATCTGAAATTGAGGGATTTATACACAACAAAGTCTTTTTACCACTTAGAATAATTTCTCTGGGCATTTTATATTAACTGTTGAGGTTCAATTTTGATACCTAAACACTGACATTTGAGAGATTTCTGAACATAAAATCAAACATTTTTTGCACTTGAAATCTGACTGCATAGCAAAAAGAACAAGCTACGATCCCTGAGGGCTTCAGGAAGACCTTGATATGTAAATGAATACCTCTCTAAACATCAATTTTTCTGCCAGAAATTGGAATACTCTTAGCTAATTACTCACTTCGAGGATTATAAAACTCTTACCTCAGTATTCTCACTAATAATTGTCCAAATTTTAGTGTGCAGTGACTTTAGCATCTAAAATTAGTAAATCTTAGAATTATGTGAGCTCTTACACATTTGCCTTTCCTTAGACAAGAAACATTTAAAGTGCTTTTGAGAGTTTTCTAAGAAAAACTGGCCGTAAAGGGTTATTCACTACTTTTGCCCTGAAACAAGGCTCCCTTGGTGGTGCTCCACATCTCCGATTTCCAGCTCATTTTCTAGCTCAAAATGAGAAGTGAGTCAGGTCTCTTTCCTAACAATCAATGTTTTCTTAATAACCACAACAGCCTTGGCTTGGGGAGACACAAATCAAAGTGTTTCTGCTTCACATACGTTCAAAACTGGCTACTAAGCCACATAAGGACAAAGCACTATTCTGTGCTGGAAGTGCTAAAATTATCACAGCTCAGGGTATAGAAGGTTTCTGCCAAAAACAGCTGTGGACTTTGTTCTGGCAGATGTCAAGCAAAACACATGAATTAACACTTTCATTTTAAGATTCAGCTATGGATTTACACGATTCTGTTTATGTCAGAAAAAAAAAAAAATTTTCTTCATTCACGAAATAAAATTCTGTCCCCATTGCAAATGTTCACCTGGTACAGGTCTGATGGCAAGATCAGGGCACAGGAACATAATGCCAAGCCAGGCACTGCATACACATGAACAGCACTTCACATGCTATTGTAACAGAGAAAAAGAAGGAATGTGACACATAAGAGGCAGCTTTCCCAGAACTGACATAAGAATTACTGTACTCTGAGTTTAAATTAAAGTAAGCTATAGATAACAACAACAGTATAGCACATTAAACCAACCTGAAACTTTTCAGTTTACTGCCCTGAAACAGCACAAGTTCTGGCACACAGGTCCTAGAAGGAATTGCTGAGGGAAGGAAGTGCTGAGAATTTTCTCAGGTTGTTAAGCGCGGAAAAAAGGAGGCTCATCACTCTAACTCCCTGAAAAGATGCTGGAGCCAGGTGGGGTACATCTCTTCTCCCAGGTAATAACCAACAGGATGAGAGAGAGAAAACAGCCTCAGGCTGGGCCAGGGGAAGTTTAAAATAATGATTAGGAAAAATTTCTTCACTGAAAGGGTTGTCAAAAGCATTGGAACAGGCTGCCCAGGGAAGTGGTTGAGTCAATACCCAGCAGGTACTGCGAAGATATCAAGATGTAGCACCTAGAGACATGCTTTAGTGGAGTATTAAAAAGAGACATTTTGGAAAATCATTTCACAACAATCATTTTTTGGGGTATACGCCCATATCTTCAGCTTCTATAAACTGACCTTACCCCAAAGAGCATCTGAAGAAAGCGTGTCAAGAAACAGGGCTTGTAACTCAGCACTTTGTCTACCTTAGGGTACTTATTACGCTGCTGAACTAATGGATAATTTGGCGTCTAACATTGCTGATAAGAACCTTGAAGGGAGATTCTCAGAAAGCACGGCCTCATGCCACTGCCAAGTTCCAGCACGGAAAACAGCCCTGAACACGAGGCGAGGGGAAAGCAGAGCTCGGTGCTGTCATTTCCAAACTAGAACTCAGTGCAGCGGCTCTGCCCCGGCCCGGCCCCGCTCCCCGG
>VZTT01047479.1:3730-15343 GCA_013400855.1 Buphagus erythrorhynchus
GTGGCAAGAGGCAGCCTTCAAATGTTTATGCTGGCTTATTCCTTTGATCAATTTATGTAAAAGATCACATGTAATCATCAAAACAAATTCCTACAAGTTCCAGCACACCCTGCTCATTTGTCTGTGGGAAGTAACAGTGCTGCAAAGATCTGCAAAATCCAAACACAGCATAATGTTTTGTATCAGCCCGTCTCACATAGCACATTAAATCTCTCCTAAAAGGCAAACAAGGACTATTCAAATATTTGTTCTATGCAGAAGTAGGAACCAGGAAGAACTGTATGCATAAGAGCAGAACAAGACTGAGGAAAACCAAGCAAACCCTTACCTGAACTGAAGGTGATAGCTCTTGTGATTGCTTACTGATAGTCCCTTGGAAAGACGCTAAAGCAGCACTGTCGCTCTTGTGTAACACTGGGCCATCACTCCTGGCAGATGCATCTGTCCTATGTGACTGCCATGTCTCTTTTCTGTGATGAGATTCACCAGCCTGCTCATCTCCGAAGGCAGCCCAAGAACAACCGTCTTTTTGTTCATCTTCAAAAGCATTCCAGTCTGTAGGCTGGTTACAACCTGCTGAACTGAAGTCTGCAAAGTCATCTGAGTCCTGGAAAGCAACACTCTCATCTTGAGGTTTTGGCACTGAATCGAAGTCTCCAAATTCAGTATCATCACCATTTTCTACCTCAGTAGTATGCTGGAAGTCTAGTCCAGAAGTTTTACTGGTAGTATCACATTCTAAAGTGTCAGCAGCCTGATTTAGTTCAGCTTGGTCCAAACTTGCTGGCTGCTGACAAACAGTACTCATGTCCCTGAATTCACCAAATTCCTTGTTAGGTTCACTAATATGTGCAGGCTGTTCAGTTCTTTCTGAATCTAGAGCATTCCTGAAGGTGGGAGACGCACTGCTGACTGAACCAAAGTCACCAAATACATCATCATGTTTGTTACTGCAAGCTAAAACTTCAGTGCTACGTCCACCATTCTTGAGATCTTCAGAACCCCCCAGTTTTTCTCCTGCAGGATTACAGCTTAGGCTTTGGATCTTATCAACCTTGATGTCTGCTGCTTTTGAAGAATCCTCAGGCCTACTAAAATCTTTGCCATTCTCTATGTGATGTTGACTTCTTCTCCCACTGTGCTCTCCATTCTCTGTAGTGCATATTGAACTTCCAGTTGTTCCAGACGTACTAGAAATTGCAAATTCCAGTGCTGAGGGACTCGGTTCACAACTAATTTCTGAAATGCAAACATCTTCTTCACTATGAGTTACTCTGTTTATTCTGTTGTTCTCCTGAATGCTCACTGAGTCTCTTTCATTAAGAACACTGCATATTGTAGGCTCTGTCTCCTCTAAATGGATTGGGGTTTTGTTTGAGAAGGTAGCAAAATCTGCAACATCTTTACCTGAGCTAGGCATTGAGTTCAAATTTTGCTCAGTACTATGGGTGCTAACAGTTTTCAGTTCCTTTGAGTCACCAATACTGTCTAGATCTTCTGTTCCCTGAGGATTTACAGGGTCTGATGCTGCAAATCCGTTTGTTAGAATCTCTAGACACGGAAGTTTCTCACCATTACAAGCATCTATTTGCTCATCTTGGCTCTCAACTGTTACATCAGTTCTAACCACACAAGAAGAAAAACCCTCTGATTTTCCAGTGTTGTCTCCTTGTTCCCCTCTTCTGTTTACATCTTCTAAAGCAGTACCTGAAGTTCTAAACTTAGATTTTTCTTTGATAGTACTAGTAGCTGACATATCAGAAAGCTCCTTGGTATGAGTAGGAAGCTCTGCAATGCAGTCTTTATCTTTACCATTTTTAACAGATGTGAAAGTTGCAATGCTAGCTACATTGTCAGAATAATCATGGAGTGGGATGAAATGATTTGTGGGTATAAACTCTTCCTTTGGATGACTGTAGTCCGGTGTATCAAAATCAGCAAAAGCTACGCCAGCAGTGCTCACACCAGAAAATCCTCCAAACTCATCTTCATCATCATCATCAGCCCCATTGTCAAGTGGTGGAGGGGATGAGGAATACATTCGAATAATGTCTGGTTCCATTGTTTGGTTCTGCTTCAACATTAATGTATTTCTGTATGAGGGAAAAACAGAGCTATGTTACAACTTGGCTAGCTTTTGTGTTCTTATATATTTAATTTTTATAGTTTCATGCCTCATTTTTTAAGTGTGTATATAGGTCAATATCTGTGTTAGATATCAGAAAGAAACATTCCCCAAACCCATTTATTAGTCACAAAGAATCTAATGGACAGTTCAAGCCTCTTCTAAAGTACTACATGATCAAATTGTGAGCAGACAGTGCTGAAATATCCTCTTGACCTGTTGTGCAACACACTAGCACAACTAAATTCAGTTTTAACTCATCAGTTCTCTACCTCCCATCACCAGCAGTTCACAAAACTGTCAGTGACCCTGGTCCATATTTTGCGACAGTCCTTTGTGTGCTCAGGTATATGACAAGAATTAAGCCACTCCATGGCCTATGCCACAACAACCATACACATAAGGGACCTTCACCAGCATCAAAAACTTCAGAAAGTGTTTCCATAAGCTCTGAAATTGTGGAGGAAGGAACTGCTGTTAGAACCACCAGCTATGATCTGCTGCCCTACTGTTTAAGTCTCTTTCTACCAGTCCATGGGTTTCTGTTTGGTTGCCCTTTTCTCTGGATTTCCTACCCACAAGCCAACACTGCCTTCACAGCTGCTGTCACCAGCCTGCTTCTGTCTTAGGAACCAGCTGAGAAATGCCATCATGATGCCACCAGTAAAGCCTAGAGTCAAAGACATTTCATCAAAACTTCTTCTCAAAAGAAGAACTGAGCACAATTATTTATAAAATATTTAAACATAAATCACTAAACCACAGGTGAAAAAGAAAAAAGAAGAAAGTATTCCCATGGCCTAGATAGATTAAGGACTCCGTCTGTCTTAACACTGCAAACCATTACAGGAACAAGGCAGGTATAGGTGGAAAATTTTCTTTCCTAAAGAATAATCTTGACTTTTTCAATGTAGTGTGCAATTAATGAAACAATAACTACTAGTATGTATATATTGACAGTCGCACACATCACTGAACTAGTTCATACCTTAAAACCCTTCAAAGAAGAGCTCACACCAAGCTCTCTCCATTTCAAATGACACTTGACATGAATGAACTGTAACATCACTAAGCCTTACTCACAGAAAAAGAGTGGAAACAACCTATACATACTAGCAAATATTTGACCTCTGACCATCAGAATAAGTGCAGTTTACAATACTAGTCATGCAACACAGATACAACATGATCCTTAAGTCCAGTGCCTTTAGCAAATAACTTTGTAAAACACCTTAAGAGAAGCACACAATGGGTAAAACACAACAAATGAAGCTCTGCATTTCTTCCCAAGCACGACATACCAAGCACTTCAGCCAAACAACTCTGGATATTTGCCAGAAAACTCTGGCATCCTTGAGGTGACTAACATACCTACAAGTTCTTTTTAAAAGAGTGGTTTTCATTTACAAAAGTACATCATGCTTATCAGATGAAACCTTGAAGTAATTTCTAACAAAACATGCAAACTGAAGAGAACTGCAAAGGAATTTTGTTTAGAATAAAGCCTAAGTTGTCAACAAGCTCCCACATAGGCTGACTCAGCACCAGCTGCTTAAACAAGGTATTTGAGAGAAGAGCTTCACTCATTCTAAACTTCTGAACTTTCCCATTGAAAGAAAAATTTGCCTATATGGTTCATCAAAAACCATGCATTCTAAGTATTTTCATATTTAGAGGCTTATATAGGTTGGTTTTCACCTGAGTTATTTGAAATATCACATTCAGGTCTGTATTAGTAACTACACAATCTTACATTGGTGGATCTCATTTTGGCAAGACATGCCAAGAAAAATTACTTCTTAACCTACACTAACCATAGACTCATATACTACCCATCATAACTCTACCCTTATTTTTTACCATTTACTGTATGAGTATTTTAACCTCAGCCAAAAATAAATCACAATAGAGTTGAGAACATCCTTGGAGGCAAGGATGATCTAAAATAACCCAAATGTGCAGTTTCAGAAAACAAACTGAATAATGTGAGAGGAGCAAGCATCACAATCCCAGGGAATTTACCCACAATACTCCTTTTCCTTCCAGTTTAACATAAAAAAGGGGAGACAAGAAACAAGAATAACAAGGATAAGCACAGGACAAAGATAACTGCACAGGAGCTGAAGCAAACTGCCGAAGTCCAATTGAATATGTAGAAAGATGTCTGACCATTAAAAAATTTTCTCTCCTGCAACTTCTGAGATAGAGCAGAAGAAACTTCCTTCAATTTTTCATTTCAAAGCACTTTTAAAACATCACAGGGATCATTTACAAAGCAGCAGTCCGGCAGCACAATGCTCCAGCTACATTTCAATAACAGTTGCCAAAACAGGATCTGCAAGGAACATTAACTGTACATTTAAAAATTTGATCACAGGTTTGATAGTCTACTATGTGTTTAATCAGTTTAACCCACAAGAACCCACTGCATAACCAATTGTACAGACTTCTACATAATTATTTTTTAAATGTCAGGTATTTCCAGTTATGTTACTGCTGCATTTTAAAAGTCAAACATGAAGAGCTCCAAAATGTACGAATCTGTGTTATAAATGAGTATAAGGTTACGTTGACACAATTTAATTGTTGTTTACAGAACTCAAACATACTCAAACTGTAAGAAAAGGAAAAAAGTCATACTAGTATTCCCCCTCCCCCTGACTAATTAGTGATAAATTTTTAAAACGGACATAATCCCAATTCTCCTCACAATATAAAACAGCATGGGAATTTTACAGTCTTAATGCTTTTTTCCTCAGAAAGAGTTTCATTATGGTCCCCTTTCATGACTTCTAAAAGTGTTCTATCTGCCAACTAGAAACCAAATTAGTTACTGTCCATTGAAACCTGTGGTGAAAACTCACAGGTCTGACAGAACAACTTTTTTGTTCCTTATCTCATTTAGTTAATCCCTGCTTTGTCTGGCATCTCAAATAGAGCTGGAAATGTGGCTTCATCTTTTGTAGTCCTTTTACCCAACTCAGACATACTCTTGGTCAAGACACTCAGCTACATAATTTCGTAAACCTGGTATTTCAAGTAACGTTTACAATGTGGTTTAAACCAAAGTAGAATTTGAACAAGTTGTATCACCAATAACATGGATTTTTTATCATCTTGTTTTTGAGGGAATTGGTTACCAAATTTCAAAATCAAGTATAAAGCTAACATGCTCTGTTCACTTATAGATTCTTTAAACATGTATTTCTTAAAAGAAACCACCAATTTTTCAGTACACTATATAATAAGGACTGTGATTTGAAGGAAATTTTAGCAGTTTTTACTTGTGTAACAGAGCATAACATGCCTAACTTCTGTGATTTGTAATAAGCAACAACCCAGGTTTCTGGCACCAGAACTTACACCTCAAGGTGAGGAATCTGACATAGTTAAAGCATTCATGTTTAGTGGATTGCTTTATCCACAAACACAAATTTATGTTGACTAATGCCAGTAACTTCTGCAGATCTCAACAGTTTAAGATTAGACTGAAGACAGATTTCCATCAATTGCTCATGGCATGTGGTTGTACCAATGTTTTCTAGGGAAAAAAAAAGAATTGCATTCTCTTTCAGATGCCATTTTATGCATTTCTGCCTTTTACCTATTTGCTTGTTGGGTTTTTATTAATTGGAAATGCCAGTTCTTGCATACACATGTTTCTTTATACTAACATTCACTATCAAGAATTCTCAAAAAGTTTCACTACCACAAACAGGAGACCACTGTTTAAATCATACTATAAATGCAATTCACCAATACACTCACAAGTACATACTGACATTGTACTCTAAAGAAGAAAAATGCTGATTAATTAAGATTCAAGGTTCAAATTTTTTTTTCAAGTCACATGCATTTAAGGATGCAATTGAAATTAATTTGAAATATTAAATGAAGAGAGAAAACAGGAATCAGTAATGCTAGAAAAATTTTGATAGGCAAGGAACTGGAAAGAGAAAGTGAATATCCTTCTTTTATGATCACTAACTGGGTTTTCAAAACATTTACAACAAAACCAAGCTATCTTATTATTTGTTTGCAGTAAATAGGGAACAATATGTGCTTTCCTCACACACACCACATCCTTGTTCACTACCTTTTTGTAGAGTAATAGCAACAGCCTAACAAAGACCAGGCAGCAAAGAGAACAATGCAATTACACTATACAAAAGCAGGTATAAATAGTTCATTCTCTGTGTATCTTCTAAGGCAAAACTTGAAACAGCATGTTTGGCTCTTACATAAGACCTAAAAAATCAGGAGGTCGCAAAGAGGATTTCTAAAGTAGTACTTGAGGCATATAAATTCAAAAGAAACCCCTTGTAGAGTGGAATGTTTCCTTTAACTTGAGAGGAAGCAAAGCAATGAATAACCTCTCAGCTGTGGATTATTCTGAAGAAAAGCTGAGTTAAGCAAACCATCTCTTTAAAGCATACAGGAAACACAATAATCAGAAATGGCACAATCAAGATCTCCATGACAGAAATTACAACGTTACTGAAATACCCTACAGTAAAAGCCTTGCAATAGCAAGGTGATGGATTCAAGCCATTAGCATCTGATCTTTCCAATAACATTTAACTCTTACTGCAAAGGAATTCCTCCAGCAAACACCAAAAATACCAGAGTAAGGACCAGATTTAGACTTACTACAGCACAGTGTTGGCTTCCAGCAGGAAAAGCTGTAATGGAAGCTTCTCTTCCATTATCCCTTTGCCTTACAAACAATGGAAACTAGATTCCCAGTCTTTCTGCACCTGAGAACCTATTTCTAGAATGGTGGTTGCAAATGAGAAGAGCCTGACTGTTAGAACAGCATTTCTACAACCCAAATCCACTCCAGAGAGAGAGAGCCTCTGTCCAAGCTGAAGTCAATATGTTCTTAAATTGGTTTAATAAGCTTACTTTTATTTTTGGAAATAGTTACCAGCAAACAAAATACAGCAAGAAAATGTTTACTTCATAAAGCCTCCAAGAAATCAATGTTTTCGATTTTGAACTTAAGGCTGTTACAGCCAGAAGGTCCATTACCCAAAGCAGGAGTTTCAGAGCACTTTTTCTTGGACATGTATGAGTTGAGGAAAACTATGTTCTCCGGTTCCAGTAGGGAAAACATATCTAAGCCTTATTTCTCACTACCCAACATTTGGAATTAATCAATACCACCATACATTGCTGTGGTTTCAAACACTGAATTTGCTGGACACCTTCTATTACAAAGTGTTGTATGTATAATGAATATTAAAGTAACAGAACTCAGGAAAGTTTCAACAAGAATCTGGCACTAATCTCAGCCAGCTCATTCTTCCTCTTCTCCTGTGCTCCTCACGCTGGCATAATTACCAGGCACCCCTAGACAATCCAGCCCATGCAATATTCAAACCTCTTTGACAATGCTGCTCTTCCTTTCATCACTGACAATGCAGGAAGACCAAGTTAGGTGGCACAAATGTGAAATTCAACAGATCTTGAATATAAGCATTTTCATTTTAAATGTTGTTAAACTATATAAAGAAGCAAACATATTTTCACTAGTTGTGTTGCTTCGCTTCTCCCTGCTTCATTTTGGCTTAGCTGTGGAATCAGAGGACCTGTTGGAAAATATGAATCTAAATGTTCTGTTGGTTCATTAAAATCTTTTTTAAACCAAGAATAGCATTACTTCCCAAACCTAAAAGACCAGGTTATCCTCAAAATTACTATAAAGAAAAAAATGTTTCAACTCAAAATCCACTGATGTGCTTTAACGGCTGCAGATGAAGATGCTGCCTGTACCTAAATCTGAAAACAGAGAGTGGGGAAAACGTTGTAAGAACAAGCACATCTTAAATTCATATGGGCAAACACAACTGGCTGGAATCAGGTTTCAATCTAACTCTGTGGAATGCAGTATTTGTGTCCAACATACAGCACACAGACACAAAATGTGTAAAGACAGATGTCACAAGTAACAATAACTGAGATGTTTTCATTCTTATGATTTCCCAAATTCCTTTTAAAATAGGGTTCAACTCAGCGAGAAATCTACTTCTAGATTTGTCTTGGGGTGACTTTATGATGCTTGTATCCCTGAATCGTCTGTTCTGTTGGTGTTGAATATTGAGTTCTGCAGCTTTAAGACTGGTTCCAAGAGTGAAGGGGGAGAGAAGAGGTGCAGAGTTTGTTATCAAAGACTGCACCTGCTCCCCTGCATCCTCCTCACAGACTGTGTTGTCTGCAGTGGACAGCGGGAGAGAGCTTTTTTTTGCTTTTGGTTGGTTTTTCTAACTAGCTGAAGCAAAGAAGTTCCCTGGACTGTTTTTTCCCCCCCTCGCTTTTTCTTGGAATTGTTCGAACCTGCTCTGGACTAAAAACCCAGTGGAGCACCGGGAGCTCCCACCTGTGTCCCACCAGGCCTGGCCTGGGCTGCAGCATTTCCCAGTGCCGGAGGGACTGAGAACAGACTGAGTGAGCCAGGCTGCAACCCACGGAAGGGAGTTTTCTGAATCTGTCATCTCTTTGGAGCAGCAAGAGGTTTTGCTGTTTAGTATTGTTCATTTTTGTGCTAGGGAGTATTTTGCCTGTTAAATAAACAGGGTTTTTTTTTTCCACTTCTCTCCGAAGAAATATTTTTCCCTGAACCAGTTGGGGGAGGGACTGCTTAAATCTGTTTCCTAGAGGGACCCCATTCAGAAGTTTCCTCCCAAATTTGCCCCAAACCAGAACAGGATGTTACCCTCAAACATGCTAGCTGGGAATGTGTTCTAAATTAGGATAAAATGATGCTAGATTATAAAGTATTAGAACTAGATTACCTAGGGTCAACTGTTCTCAGAGACTTCCTCACAGAGCAGTATGATCTCCATCACAGAAACCCTTCAAACTTCACACAGACTACAGAAGAGTAGATTAGAACTCATCTACAGGGCTGCACTCTTCTGTGACAGGTGCTCTCACAGCCTGGCTGAGGAAATACAGCTGCACAGGGAAAACAACCATGGGTCTCCTTTCCATACTGCAAACGTACTAACTGCTTGTTTTTCAGTGAGCAGGCTTACATTATTCATCATTTATCCCACCTACAGACATTACCTCATATTAAAAACACAATACAGGAGGGACATCTGATACTCCAAAGAATAAAACCTATTTTCCATCACTTTTCAGTAGACATATGAACTTGAGGTTTCACTTTTCCTTCATCCTACTTTCAAACATACTAAAGTGAAGAGAGGATTTGCCCTTCCCTGTGGTTCTCCCAAGACAGGACTCTTTGATTTGAAAAATCCAAATTATTTGCTTTACAGAAGCAGATTTCTTAGATCACCTTGCAAGTGGCACCAATACAGAAATATTCCTTGCAATTGAAAACTAATTGCTAAAAACATTAGCATGAAAGAAAGTCTATTGAAAATGAGATTGTCAGTTTTCAAACAAGGCATATTTCACAGCTTTTTTTCTCTGTGTGTGTGTGCAACAGCAGCAGCTTACTCAATGTGGTTTGTTTTTTATTTTTGCACAAAGGAGAAAATCTAACACACAAAATTTCTAACACCTAGGAATGAGTAGGATCTAAGACACTTCTCTGACTATCAAGAAAAATTATAAGTATTTTGAATCCCCGTGAAAGGGTTAGCATGTCATTGTGCTGAAACGTTCACAAAGAAGCAGTTTAAATTGTCAAACAGCACAATAGCACAGAAAGGGATGAACATTCTGACGAGATAGATAAAGGTATCTGCAAGAAGATTATGCTGCTGAGTGTAGTGAAAACAACTCGATCGAGCATCAGTTTCTTTACTGCTGGATTTCCTAACTGATACCACCACAGATCTGCAAGGATAGCTCAATGAATATTTCAAGAGGAAAAGGCAGAGTTGATTGAGGTCCATCTAAGCTGCTCCATTATTTCCACTGTGAAAGACAAGTCTTTTCAAAGTACTGAAAGTTTCCGAATATTACTTTGGGTAATTAAGGTGTTAAAAGGCTTGTGTTAGCTTATAAACTACTGGGGGAATTTTTAAGTAGAAATGTAGAGATCACACAGAGCATTCATCACCAGCAATATGTAAAACAAATATGATTCACTGTGTGAACTCCAAATTTTATAGTCTATTAAATCCCTTACTAAACAAAACCATGATCTGAGCAAAAACAAAATACATTTAAAAAAAAAAAAACTCAACAACAAAAAAGGCTGAGATCTTTCAACTGCTTACTTATAAACAAATTAAGGAAGTAAAAACAAGAGGTCAGACTTTCACATGACCTTAAAAGGTCATACAATGTGTACTTTATGCAACTATCATGCAGAATGAAAACACCAGAGCTACATAAGCTTTTCTACATATTTTAAAGTCCCATTCTCACATTCATGCTATTCTCAATGACATGACGGTTTAAAAAGCACAAAACAAGCACTAAGTAGCCACAGGTACTCCAACTCTTCCCCAGGCTCTCACAATTAATGTTACATTCCTCTAGGTATAGCTCCAACTTCAGGAGGAGAAACTGCTACCTGTGCATTGCATGAGCAAACCTCTGCCTGTGCTGACAATACAACAGAACATTTTTATTTTTAAAGTAGGCTAATTGCCTTTCTAAGTCTAGTTCATATGTCCAGAGAATAAAACAAGGAGGAAATACTTTTAATTTTGTTCAATCTCCAAGGACCAATTCAGCTAAAAAGCAGCATCCATCAAACTCACTTTACCATGGACTCAACAGCTGAAATGTGAGTTCTAATGAAGCATGTTGGGGTCTAAACCACGCAAGGAAACAAAACTTGTAAAACCAACCCAGCACAGCTCCTGTAAACAATGTTTCTCTACTCGCTCCAGTCATTTAGGAACAGATGTTTGCTTAAGGAGCATTAAGCTGCTGAAGGCTTTCATTTCTGTGCTGAAGCTGGAAGGAAGGGGCTGTCACCATTAAGAGGCCAATTTACTGACACTTTGAAGGAATCCCAAGGTTTAATCGTTGTTTTTAAGGCACCGTCTTCTCTAAAGAAAAAAATACATTTTGGTTCATCAAGTAGACACTTTTCATAGTAAACTGAAGTGTCAGCACCTAATAAAGCATTTGAGCAATTTCGCCCCATTTTAGAATGACATTACTTCTTTTACAGAAAGAAAAGTATCATACTTAAATTATCGTAACTCTGTTCAGCCTGTCATGTCCAGATGCATTTAGCAACCGACACTCTTTACGCCCCTCGAAAGAGAAAGCTTGTTAGGAAAAGCCAAACACACAGGACAGCTGAACTTCTTGCACTACATCCTTGAGCCTTTTCCCAGCTACGGCGCCGCTGAACCCTAGGGAAACGCGGGCCTCGCCGCAGGGCGAAGTCGAACCCCCCGCTCCGGCCGCGGTGGGACGAGCCCGGGGAGCCACGGGGCTTCACCCCTGCCCTGCCCTGCTCCGCCCGGCCCGGCTCCGCCGCCCTCCCCCGCGGGCCAAGGGGAAGGACGGCGCTGCCCCGACAGGCCCCGGCCGCCGCCGCCCCCCGG
>VZTT01047479.1:27192-55391 GCA_013400855.1 Buphagus erythrorhynchus
TAGTCCCAAATCTTTGCTCAGTCTTTAGCTGGACGAAGTGGACAAGGAACTTAAAGTGGGTTAGAACACATCAGCACTCCTGAGACTAGCCAAGACTGCATATAAAAATAATATTGTCTTACAAAGTAAAAAGGCTGTGTCCTGCATCTGCTGAGCAAGGGGATTCAATCCCTTGGTTTTTTCCTGTGTGCTGGCAGGTTCACAAAATAGGATGCATTCTGACTACAGCTAAACAAACAGCTGGAGGGGTGTTGTCTCTGTGCAGAGCCACAGGCCTGTCCCTTTCTGTTTGCAGGCATTCTGCCCATTCCCCATCCTTTGTATAAAGGCTCCAGCCTTACAGGAGGGTGAGCATGCTTGGTGTGACCTGAGACTGAGCCCAACAAGTGCCTTCCGTCCCACTCCCCCAGAGCTTGTCATTTAATCTCTGATGTATGTATATTTTGGCAAAGCACTCTGAAACACCCATCAAGCTGAATCAGACTTTGTGTAGGTAGTGATCATTCACCCATCCCTGGCATTCAGCTCTTTTTGGAATCAAGGGAGGGGATTGTCCAGCTCTGCCCTGCAGTGGTGTGGCCCCACCTCGAGCTCTGTGTGCAATTTTGCGCACCACAATATAAAAAAAGGCATTAATCTATTACAGTGTGTCCAAAGCAGGGCTTTGGGGGAAAAGAATGAAACTCAAACTTTTACATTTTGAAACAGGTAAGATATAATTTATTTAAAAGGAAATGGAGAGGTTAATNGGTCACAGCACCAAACCTGACAGAGTTCAAGAAGTATTTGTACAATGCTCTCAAGCACAGGATGTGACCCTTGGGGTGACCTGTCCAGGGCCAGGAGTTGGACTCGATGATCCTAATGTGTCCCTTCCCACTCAGCATATCATATGATTCTATGGTTCTATGACCATGGTAAGCTACACACAAAACTGGCAACCCAAAGCAGCTCAGGTCAGATTTGTTTGCTGCTGTAATCTCCTCAATATCTGTGGACTACCAGCATTGTTTCTTCTACATTCAAGTGTAAGAGACCAGCAAGGAATGAAGGCTCAATACTGAGACATTTGTCATTTCTGGTGCTGTTTGTAAATAAACTCCCCAGCCAAAAGCTATTGCATATTTTGAATTCCAATAAGGCAATGTTCTGTGTCTTCCTACATGTGCCAGTGCTGAGCAGTTAAAAAAGGACAGTGAAAAAAAATTACCCTGTTCAGTCTAAGAAAAGTGATACATTTATTCTCTTGAAACACAGTTCTGCTTTATCTGGCTTTACTTTCAGTGGAAGGGGAGACACACAGTGTTTTTCTATTGCTACCTGTTTCTGGCAATGCAGGATCTGCTTGTAAGCCACTTAAAGTTCCTGTAAGCAATAATTACTTCAGATCTCACTAATAAGAAACTCTGCTCTCAGCAATATGGAAAAGAATTAAAAGTAAATAAAGGCCACATGTTTACAGAGCCCTTCCCATGTCATTAGCATTTCTAGTTGATAGAGTGTATTGTTTCTTACTCCTGTGTGTAGAAGATGCTTGCACTGCCTGTGGAATGCCCACAAAGGATGTTGTGCAGGTGCTCCCTAAGTGCCTTGGCTTCTTCAAGGGCCTTTTATTCAGATCTTTTTCCAAGCCAAGCAGGACAGGTGAGCCTCTGTGGAAGCAAAATTGCAAGTGTCTTCTTTATTTTGTTCAGCACTGAAAGTTTTGCTGGTTTTTGCTTTCTTAGTTTCTTTCTCAATAGGTACTTAGAGAAAAACACCTGGAGTCATCTATCTCTGGTCTACTTTTTCCATATCTGGTTTATCTATTTTTTTTAACTTCAAACATGGGATGTGTATGTGTGTGTGAAAAGGAGATCAGGCATCTACATTTAGGTGTTTGGTAGGAAGTGAGTGTCTTCAAGGTTCCTTTATAGTCACTGGAGCTAAGGCCTCTGCAAAACCATTCAGGACATCAAAATCATCCCTGCTAAATCATCCTCCAAGAGAAGCATCTCTCTTTCCACTGCCTGTATAGGGAACCCACAGAGACCAGACTGAATTACCACAGCTGAAATAAGATGCTGCAGAGGGTGGCATAAATACCCCTGCAGTTTGAGCTACTACTCACCCACTGAAAGGCTTGAAAGGCTTCCAGTTTTCCCATTAATGCAGTCACTCTGCTCACCTAAGCAAAAAATTAAAAAAAAAAAAGCGTCTTTGCAAAAAATTGTGTATTAAGCACCAGTCTTTATTGCACCAAACAGCACTTTTAAATCCTCTCCCAAGGAAGCTGTTGACACATGTTGGAGTCACTCTACCACCTTCTCCCAGTAAATGCGTCTGTAATTGTATTTGTGTCTATGGTTACATGTTGCTTTGGAGGTGTTGGCATGATGATCTAGGCCTGCAAGCCAACCAGCACAGCCTATGGCTTCATGGCCCTATATGGCAGTTCACCTGTGAAGGTAACCAGGATCTCCCTCTGAATTTCTTTGAGGTCTAAACTAAGGAGCTTAGAAGATAGTAAATGGAGCTGCTATGTGCCCAAGATGGGTGGCAATCTCTGGCAGTGAAAGCTGTGACCTCCTGTTTGAAAC
This sequence comes from Buphagus erythrorhynchus, assembly GCA_013400855.1. NCBI lineage: Eukaryota > Metazoa > Chordata > Aves > Passeriformes > Sturnidae > Buphagus > Buphagus erythrorhynchus. The sequence continues at coordinate 29,772 of VZTT01047479.1, forward strand.
CTGGCTCACATCACCCCAAATGTTATGAAGAATGCTCTTTCTGGCCATGCCCTCTCCAGAGATGTTCTCTGTGGTGCAGTATGCTCTGAAAGGCCAGGTCTGGCTACTCCCTTCCAGCACTGCAGGTAGAAGAAGATGGCTTTAACATAAAGGAAGACACAAAAATTATCTGGAGGCTGGCCAGAGGCAGGTGGGAATGGGCTGAGAAGGTGGAGGTCTCTTTGGTCTGGCGACATGGCTGTGTGGATTCACTGTCTAAAATCCCTTGTGAAGAGAGAAAGACATGGAAGGAGTCATTGGCTGCAGTTAGTTTGGGGTGGGGGGAGTTTTCTTAAGGCCAGGTGCAGGAAAGCTTGAAAGCACACATTTCAGCATAATTAGAGGCTTTTCTGACATGAAGATAAAACTTGATATGCAAAGTCTGTACATTTGGATTTCATGTTGCACTACACCCCCAGATTTGGCCTTTATCTTACCTTTACATCAGGATGTTAGGCAATTCACCACCATCTGCAATTTACTTTGGTTCTGGTGATTGTTAATTCTTACAGCATGGATTGAAGACAACTTTTAGAAAAGTTTCCAGTTTGTTATTTAGTCATTAAGTTGAAAAGATCTGTGTGCCTTGAAAAAGGTGGTAATAAATATGATGAAAGTGTAAAGAAAGCTAAGTGATACTAAGAAGTTAGGTTATGGTCTTCTCTTTATTCATCCACCCATTAAAGGAAGAAAGGGCATATAATGAGACAGAAGAGTGGCACATTGAAGACAGACAGGGATTTTCTTTGCATGTAGTATGTTGCCATTCCTGAACAACATCTACATGGATAATTGTAACAGGATCCTACAAAAGGTCAGGCATTAAATCCAACACCGATTGGAATAGCAGTGATAAAAGTACAAATTTCAAGATTATTGAATGGGCTTCTGAGGTCAGCTATGCTATAGCTGTCTGTCACAGCATTGCTTGTGCTGTCCTCTGAAACACATTCCAGTTAACACAACCAAAGCCTGGGAGCTATTTGCTCTGCCATTTTATCAAGTGTAATAGTCACCATGCTCCTGTGATGGTCTGTGACCATCACTTTATTTATATTGGATACAATAACAGTTTGGTGGGATTCTGGCATTCTGACACTACCCAAGTGACTGCTAAATGCTGTAAGTGTACTTTAGTTATTCCTTTCACAAGTGAATTCATATTCTGCTCTGCCTACAGATGCTTGTGTTGGCTCCTAGTGGAAAGTTTCAGACCTCTTCTGGTCCTGCACAATTCTTGTCTAAACCAGCACAATGGCAGGACTGTTAACCTGGCTGATGTAATTTCCAGAGAGCCTGGAACAGCTTCTCTGACATGAGACATATAAATGCTTTATGAGACCTGTAAGTTCCTGACAAATGCTGCTACACTTTGGTCCTGCATACCTGGCTCCTGGTTGCCTCACAACTAACTTAGCTGACAGTCAACTTGGCCCTCCCAGCCGTCTGCCCATATCTGTGCAGTTTTGTTCCAAGGAATAAGCCTTGCACTTCTGCAGTCCTGGTGAGGTTTAGTGAGCCAGGGACCTCTGCACCATGCTTAGCTGTGCAACATGGGCACCCCAAACACTGCCCACTAGTAGCTGAGCCCCTGAAGGATGCCTAGGGATGACCTGATACTGATATAATTTCATGTGTAATGGGATCCGGTCAGACACGAGACATATGGGCCTTCTGACCTCAAATCTTTTCATCTTAGAAAGGAAAAGGAAAAGATTCAGCCTTACTACAGCTCCCCTCAGAGGGCACTTTCAGAGGTAAAACCACTGTGCTTGCAGATGTTGAATTTCTGAGTTGTGCATTCTTGCCCTTTCCTTCTACACCAAACAATGAAATGTTTGATGCTACTGTTGAGGAATTAATTTGTTGGTATTTTAATATGCATGTGTATGATTGCCCAGTTGCTACAATTACAGTGTGGGAATCTTGTTTCTAAAAATACACCAATCTCTACTGCTCTCCAACACTAGCATGGGGTAATGGATCATGTTCCTTAGTTGCCAGTCACACATAGGAAGAAGTTAATCAATAGAGCTGGCAATATATAAATACTACAACAATTATAATTACAACTAATTTCCCTTCCACTTAAAAACATCATCTTCTTAGCCTGCATTATCAGAGCTTAAGATTTACAATGCATTAAAACAATCATGGGCTTCCCTTTGCTAAATAAAATCCTGTTATTTTGCTTGAGACCATCTTTGGAATATCTCAAAATGGTAAGGTTTATTATGGGAATCTTAAACCAGCTCCTACTCCAGCAGGTGCTCTGGTACTATGAGACCCCAGAAAAACATATTATACTCACCAAAACTGAGAGAGATTTTGCATCACTCAAATTGTGATTGCTGTATTTTGTCTAGGGAAACACGTGTGCACACCATCTTTTACATTTAAGGTGTAGCAAACTCCCTGATCTTGTTCTATCTCCTCTTCTGCATTATTTAAATCACAGTTGAAAGTACTTTGAGTCAGTGGAGGCTGTGAAAAAAATTGACAAATGCCATTCACATTTACTATTATAAAAAGCCACATTTTGGAAGGATTTTGCATTACAAATAGTGCCTCTGATTCCAGAGGAGCTACTCAGTGTATAGCCTTACTCAACCTTACCATTGTATATTTTGTCCAAATAATGTCTGCCTGGTGGGCAAAGGAGGGGACTTGGGAGCCTGAACTTCAGTATTGTAGCCAAAAGTCACAGTGATGAGACATTGTGTGGAAATCAGTGTACTCCAAATTACAGCACTGACTGCTGAGTAATGGCTGTTGCGTCTCTGTTCTTCCCTCTCCCTGCCCATAGAATTAGAGCAATAATGCTAGAAATGGCAAGGGGCATTCATGAATTAATGCTACTTTTAGATTTTGTCAGTGCTTTGGAGTTGTTTACTGAGCGGTATTACATAAAGTACACCTTGGTTGGTGTCTGTTAGAAGACACACAAAGGTCTGAAGCCACAGAAGAGTTCTAGCAGTGGGATTTCCAGCCATGGTTCTCTTGGAGGGAGAGGATTGGCCGTCCCTGAGAAAAGGCAATGGAAATAGAGGGGAATGCACATAGAAGCCGTGTTCTGCACTCATGCAGTAATCCAAAGCTGCTCCCAGTTTTACTCCTCAGAGTCTGTTTAATAGCCACTGTGGCTCATTGTATCTTTCTTCCAAAAATGGGGTGTAAAAGGAACCCCTTAATCCTTGCTGCAGGCTTTTTACTTTTAAATTAAAATACTTTGTTTTCCCCTGGAGGTTGTAGTCAATCTGTTACTTTCCTGACAGTGTTTTTTCTACCTAGAGCCGTATTCTGTCCTTAGCTGTGGTCTGGATCTCTCTTAGACAGCCATTATCTTTCCCACTGAACAGAAAATTTCTTAGAGAGCCACCAGGAAAGAATCCTCTCTGCCAGGCAAAGGCAGAGCCACTGAGCACTGTTAGAAACCTTCAGCATTCCCATTCATGCTTGGCAAGAGGCTGCTCCACAAAAAAGGAGCTTTACTTCTCTTCTCCATCAAAGCAACTCCAGCCCATGGCTCTGCTGTTAGTATCGGATTGCTTAGTACTGAAATCCTGCTTTTCTCTGCTGCTTAGATCTAGTGTTCAGCGTCAGTGGAGTTTTTCTGATTAACCAGGCTTTTGTTCATGCCTTTCAGAGTCAAAAGGAAGCCCTGCTCTGCCAACCAGGAGTCAGCATAGCTCTGATTTGCTGTCACTTCTTACTCCTGAGAGACAGCAGCAGGTCTCCTCCTGCCTGCTGAAAGACACCTCCTTCTCGGGATCTTTCACAGAATGACCCCTCCTGGCATCACAGCCCTGGTCTAGCAAGGCACTAGTGAGGAAATTGAAGCCTCAAAACCTCAACAGGATAAGAAATGTGTAACTTTTGAAGAATGCTGGAGCCACTGTGATGTTTCAGAGCCAGCCTCTATTCTTAGAAAAGTGGTGAAAGTCATAATTTAAAAATAAAATCAAGTGCAGTGCTAGCAAAGAGATATATTGGTGGTATTCCTGTGAGTAAATCCCTCAACATGAATTGGCTTCACTTGAAGCTCAGAAACACTCCACCAAAATAAGGCCCAGCTGTGAGGTGTCTGTAGTACTGACCTGAACTGCAGAGAAGTACACATGGCTCTTGCCACATCAGGTGTCCTCCTCACCCCCTCTCTTCCCCCCAAAACATGCCTGTAGTTTACTTCAGTATTACAGATCTGAGAGCCTTCCAAGGGACTCTGTAGGAGTTAGCCCATGCAAGTGGTGAAATTTAACATATACCCCCCCCCAGGTACTTTGCAGGTGCTGTGCTTCTGCTGTCTGTTGGGGACTAGATAATGCTTTTATACCATTCACAGCCATTTCTGGTTTGCATTGAGGTTACCAAATGCCATGTTTTATCTCAGAATCTCCAGACGTCAACATATTCCTTCTCAGGGTTGTGTGCAGTAAGCAAAGGGCCAATCTCTCTCTGGCTTTGAGCAGGGATGGCCACAGATTAATACTTATGGCTCAGAGCTAGGATGAACTTCCTGTGCAGCATCTGAATCAGTCATTTTATCGGGAGAAAAAACATAGAACTAGCTGTATTCAAATCCTGTTCATCTGCTGCTTTAGTACTATATGTATTTTGAGGTTTCCCTCAGAAAACCTCTCCTGTGTTTTACAGCCACAAGAGGGTGTAGCGCATAACCCTTTACCCACTTGGGTCACACAGAATTTTTCCAATAACTTTAACTAAGAGAAGATGAGACCTAAAAGTTTCCTCTTGCACTCAGTCAGGGCAATGAGAACTTTGCTTAAGGTGACACCAAAAAGTGAAACACTGGATCTCATTAATGATGTGCTTCTGGAGGTGGTCTGGTGGTTTTACTCACCCTCTAACACTTGCCTATGAATCCAGCCCCACCAGAGTGAGATGAAATGTGTGTGAGTTACAATGCTGCTTTACCCTGTGCAGAAGTGATCAGTGACCTGTGCCTCATAGCCTGGCTCTGTGGTCTGAGTCATGCCTGTTAACTCCTGAGGCTTACACTGCCCAGTGATGTCACCAGGAGTCTTGCAAGAGTCAGCAAACTGTTCTTTCCTCTAATGATGTTATTTGATTATTCTGCATGGTGCATTTAAACTGTAAAGCAATTTTACACAAGCTGCTACCAAAGCTGCACATTTCATTCTAAAAGTCTGAAAAATAGTCAGGAGATTAAAAAAGCCAGAAGTTAAAGAAGTCAAGAGGGTATGTAATGAGCATTGATAGTTCAGATAAAAGACAGAACAACCTAATGAAGATTTCATGTTTTATCATTATTAAAAGTTTATTATGAAATCAGCACAACACATAAAAATAGATCTGTGGTGAATGATACATATTACTTTTATTGCCCGGTCATTTGGTGCACACTCTCACCTTTTAAAATCAGAAGGTAATGAATACAAGATGTTTCACCAGTGAACTGTGAAACCAGTGCTCCTGCAGCAGAGACTGTGCTTCCTGTTGACTCTATCCAATGTATAATGCAGTCAGAAATAGTCCTCTATTCACACTTAAAAATAAACTCAGTTTTAGAGTATGCTCCTGCTGAAAATAACTGGTGAGTGAGAGCTAGAAATAACTCCTTTCTTAGGGACCTATTTCCATGAAAGTCAAAGGGATTTTTGACATGGATTTTAGAAGAAGAAGGACATAGTTATTTGTTGACAGATGGAGAAGCCTAGCAACAGGAGCTAGGGAAGACCTGTGGCAGAGTAGGAGTTTATTATTTTGATCCTGCACATGCTGCTGAATCTCCTTGTTGTAGTAATTGTCTATGTTCATTACAGCAGTGATTGCTGGGAGGAGCTGAGAGGGTGTATCAAAGCCAGATAGGGCGTCTACAGCTCTCTTTTTCTTTCTCCCTGTTTGGGTTGGCCTTGGTTCTAACCCTGCACACCATTCATTGCAAAGTGACTTTCACCTGTGTGCTTTGTGATCCACGTGAGAAAATCAGAACAATACCATGATTACAAAACCCCTTGCCAGGTTCCTACACTGGTGTAAGCTTTACTTCCTTACTTCTGTGCTTACCACAGCAAGCATTTAGAGCTGTCTTCAGCCCCTGACTCTTGTTCCTTACATTGTCATGTCAACTCCAGGGGTGCTGGGAGGCTGCTAACTGGCTCAGCAGAATTGTTGTTCTGCAGTTTTCTGCATGGAAAGGTCTCTGTGCAGCCTCAGTGCAGAAAACAGTGCTGGAATTCTCTGGGGGGAGCATTTCCTGTGGATAGGAGGCCAAATGAGCCTCATATCAGATATACTGCTTGAATGTCTGTGGGGAAAATATACCTTAGTGGAGTGACTACTCCTATATTCTCCTGTCATTTATTTGGGAGCTTCTTTTACATCAGGAAAGTAGGAACATGAACCAATCCATGGTGTCCAAGCTTGTAAGCAGTGCTGGTTTTTTGCCACAAGTCCTGGTAGGGGGTTGCAGCAGGTGGCAGCTAAAAATGTGGAAAAAGCCCATCCCTGGGAAGCTGCCCTGCATTTCCAGAGCCTGTGCCCTTGTCTGGCTCTGAAATGCCCACTAATGCTCTCTGACCTCCTGCTCTGTTAGGACGACAGCACAGCATGCTACCCCAGCCTCACTATCAAGCTGATGAGTGCGGTGGCTACTCTGGCCTTGTTTCCTCCACAGTAAATAGTTTCAAAGCCAAAGATAAAAATCTCAGTGCTGTTCCTTGCATGAAAATCTCTGGGTTTCAGTCTCAGCCTCACAGCAGGAGAGTGACAAGGGTGGAAAGCTGGCACAGCAGAATGGTGATTCAGGCTCTCCCTTTGGTTTTCAGGCTGTTTACTCAAAACAGCCCCTGAGAAAGATGCTAGGCCTCAAGCACATGTCACATTCAACCGGTTCAGCAATATTACGCCTAATTCTGCTCAAACTAGCCAGGGAGGGGAGGGAGAATATGATATGTTAGTGCAAGTTCTCCTAGACAACATATTCGTATTTAGTACAAAATGTTCTTTCAAGGTGGGGCAAGCATTCTAATTGTGACACAAAAAGAAGGTATTTTGTAACAGTTTTAACAAGTTGCCTGTGAAAAAGTGTTTGTGTGAAATATGTTTAGATAGACTACCTCACATGACACTGAAATAATTCAAGGCTCTTTCTGAGCAAGCAATAACCTAGTTTTGTTTTTTTAAACCAAATCAGCTTTATCACAGCCAATCCCAAACATAACTAAATAACTTGGTTGTGATTTTTATTTTTGGTTAGTTGTAATTTTTTCTTTTTCCTCTTTGGAAAAACAAAGCTATGCTGAGTGTTTCCACTCCACATGGATTTTACCCATTCAAGACTTCTTTCATTGCAGAATCAACTTCCTCATTCAAAGGAAACCACAGAAATACTCAGCTAATAAATTTTAGCATAAGATTTCAAAGGCTAGTTCATTCACTCCTGAAGTCCTGAAGAATTGCAGCTTCCAAGAGGCTCACAGACTACTTGTCCCTACTGAAAAGCGTTTTATATACCTGGCCTAATTTGGAAACAGTCTTTATTTCATGTCTATTAGGGCTTACATCCAAAATGAAGATATGTATAATCCCTAAATTGTGGAGACTGAAAAATTCAGGTATAAATTTTGCAGCAGTCTCCCATTTGAAACATTTGGATTTGACCCAAGGTTCAACTGTGTAGAAACAATTAAGGCCACAGTTTTCTCTGACTTACACTGCATGTGCAAGTGTTCTGTAGTTGTTTCTTAACATGATCAGCCAGTGTAAGTCAAGCACGAGTGGAACAGCCCTTGGTTACACAGACATCATCCTTTTTTTGCCTAAAATCGCCTGGTTGTGCCAAGAGCAAAAGGAAAAATAAAAAGGCTTCCAATCAGGTAATAGACAGATAGATGTGGAAGCTTTCTTTAACTGTGACCTTCTGCCCTTTCTTGAGCTCTCAGCCAAGCTATAACCCATCAGAAGAGGATTCACAGCCATTCTTGCCTCGAAGCCTGGCTCAGAAACCACAACAGGGCAGGATCAGGTGGTGGAGTTATGCAAAGACAAAACCAGAATCAGGGTCAAAAGAGCATTTTCCCCAGAGAGCAAACTCCTGGAGCAGGAACAAATGGAAGTGCCCAGCACAGCAGGTGGGAACAGGAGCAAGGCAGGATGACCAGGCCCTGGCTCCCACCAGAGATGCCCCTGACGCTGCACTGAGTTCACCTCGGCATCCCTGGTGTAGGCACTGTGCTGTGCCAGGCCCCCGTGGGACAGCGAACGTCTAGGGGCTGTCAAAATCCAAGGCAGCCAAAATGCTTTTTCTGGGATACAGTAAAGGCATGGAGGGGGAATCTCTATTGGTGGGTGGGCTGTCAGGGAGATTCTCTTTGGGTTTGTGCTACTGTAGGGTCATGGTGCTACTTACACTTCCCACAGGCCCAGCAGGCCCAGGCACTGGCCCTGCATCAGCAAACCTGGCTTTGGATGTCCAGTTGGAGAAAGCACTAGGCACAGAGGGTGCTAAATTTCTCTCCAAACAGAATTCATCTTCTGCCTGAATCAGCTTTGGAAGCATAGGGAATTTCTAAGCTGGAGAAAAACCCAAAATACCTCATGTAGAAGCACCTTTCCCTCGGATTTTTATTATCATACTTTTTAAGAATATATTTTGTACCGAAACACTGTCAGCATTCTTTATACAATGGAAAATGACACAGTCATTATGTATCATGTAAAAGAGTAAAAACAGAGCAAGACAGGAACATTTCAGTTCAATCTGGAGTACAAATAGCATCTGATGTACAGCTTAAAAGCCACACATCAGATAAAAAGTTCATCAGGAAAACAACAAGTTCTCTTTTATTTTGGAACTAGGAAGAAAAGTCAGGGAACATCAAATGTTAAGGCTTAAAATTAAAATTTTAACTTGTATTTTATAGGTGGCAGCCTGATTCTTAATTCATCTGCAGCAGCAGCAGCAACCTCCCCTGCTTTACAAAGAGATTTGCACTTTCAAGAAATAAGAATCAGGCTACTATGCTTGGACGACTCTGATTGACCTCAACAGGCTTTGGACTAGAGCCACAGTTGGAATTTCAGCTTGCAAGTCTAAGGCTTCTTAACTGCAGGCCAAATTAGCACAAAATGAGGCTTTGCATTGGCATTCTATCCTTAACTTTGGATATTCCAGTTCTGGTTGCTTTAAACCACACTTTTATTGCAGGTTTAACATAGTTCTGTGTGTGAGATACTTTTTTTTGTTTTTTCTTAAATACTGTGCTACAAAGGATGTTTTTATAGTCTGTGTTTTAGTCCCTATATTATGTGTTTTCAAAATTGCCTAAATTTATGTTTATATCATGATTACAACTACTCAGAAAGACCCACTAAAGTCCACTGTGAGCAGCCAAGGAAAAAAGTGTATTTAGTCCTAAAGAAGTCAAGAAAAGTGGCTGTGTTCATTTATAGTGTAGCGCAATGACTGTGTTTATACAGCTATACCTACTATTTAAAAAACTACTCGAAAAGTTATTATTCATGTGCAGTAGCTGATTTTCAAGCATTAATAACTTGGCTGTCTAGACAAGTTTTAATTGTCATATCAAAGGCCAAATATGTTCTCAAACAAGTGTAAAGAATTTCCCATCTCCCTTGGAAAGAGGCTGGTTCTCTTTTTGAACTAAGAGATTACCAAATTTAACTTTCTCAGGTTATGAAAGCACAGAAAACCCACAAATTTACTGTTTAAGTTTTTAAAATAGATTGACTTCAACTCAAACCTATCCCGTGCAGCTAAGTTAGTAAACCCTGAAAAACAGATTCTAGTGAATATGCACAGTTCCCCCCCACCAACTACCATGCCCACGTTTTCCCAGGGCCTAGAGGGCTCCATTAAAATGTAACTAAATGTGCAATAGGAAACATGGTTTTTCAAGAACGATATGTAAAGTTTACCCAAAGAACCTAAGACATTTTGTACATTCAAAATGTTTACACTTCGCTGTTCTTAATTGTCAGTAAGATTGTTCATTTTTACTAATAATACATACAATGAGTATAAATAAATAAACTACAGTAAGTTTTAAAAATTGTATTAACAATACGTTGTGCAAAAACTCATAACGATCTACATTCTATGCAAATACCCTGACTAAAATACACAGGCTGTGTTGATACACCCTCAGTCAGTTTTTGCACAGTCCTTAGGCCAAACCAGTGGCTGAGGAAAATCAGCAAAATTCCATTACAAGCTATGGAGGTAATGCTGATTTACACCAGCAGAAGGGCAGGTCCCAAGGTGTGTGCAAAAATGCCATAGAAATCAGTGGGAATTGTGCTTGACTAAGGACTAGACAGTTTGATTGTACCCCATTAAAGTGAGTGGGAGTTTTGCCATTGATTTCCATGGAACCAGGCTCAGGCCCCGGGTAAGGACATTAGCACGTGGCTCTATGTTGTGCTACACTACTCCACTTCAGTGCAGAAACAATATTTGCAAAAGAAAAACTTGTTTTTGTTGTCACTAATGTTCAGTAACCGGTTTTAGCGCTGCATTTCAGAGATTGCCTTTTCTGTGAGACTTGAAACGAGACTGCAAGTCTTTCTGAATCCATTCCAATTTGATTATCCAGCACAGGTAGGCTACTTTGATCCAAGAAAAACAGCTTAATGTCTATAAACCAACAGTGCTCTTCGTTAGGATAAAAACAGCCCAGTTCATTGGCACAGGAGTGAAGAACTGCATGTGGAAAAGGAACAGGGCAGCCTTCCTACCATAGCTGTGTCCAGAGCTGGCTGTCACTGCTCCCAGTGGACGACAAAGGCTGAGCTGGTTTGGAATCTGCAGTCCTAACAAGCTCAGCCCAGTTTTGTAAGCTGAAGATCTCCATTTATCTTTATTGTGTCAATTGCTGACAGTGTTTCAATACGGTGGTAAAAATCAAAGAGCTGATGTCCATCCACAAATATTCTAAAACGGGGATGCTCGCAAAGTATCTCAACCTGTAAAAGATAAAATGTTGAAGCATGTTGTTCACAGTGTAACTGGGAAGTTGTTTCACAGCACATAAAGAGCACTTCAAATAGCACTGGTGCAGTTGCACATTGTGCTACTTATGCACCATGCAAGAGACAAAGGTGAGACCAGTTTGCCCCGTTGACACCAGTTACACTATGATGGATCTGCTTTTACTGCACTGGGACATTAATCCAATCTCATGGTGTCGTAGCAGTAAGCACACTGCAACCCAGTCCACTGGCTACTGGAAGGTTTTGTGCCTTGGAATAATGCCAGAAACAGACTCAAACTGCTCAAAATCACAGCAGGAGAAAATTTTACTTCCAACCCAAACCTTGCATTCCTTGCCACAAAGCTGTTGGTTTTGGTAGAGTTTTTTTTGCTGCATAAGGAGGCAGCTCCCTCTCCAATGCTTTCCACACTACTTTTAATTTACTGGAAGGGAGTAAACATGGAAAGAGGATATAACTTTGTCCTCCCCTCCCACACATACACAGCTGCTGCAGAACTAAAAGCCCTTCACTACCGTGGCTGCAGACAGTCCCTGCCAGACTAGACTCCATCCTGGGGCTGCAGTGAAGGAAATGCAGTGCAGGATTGCTGTGAATTCAGCTAGGCAGTTCTCAGGAGGCACAAAAAGGATCAGGGAAGGACACAGATCATCCCTCCTCCTGAGAGACCTGCAGAAATGCTCTGGAAAAGCAACAAAGCCTGGAGCTGAACAAGCTCGGACACGTTAGGAGATTCCTGATGTTTGGGGTGGCTTGAGAGGGTGCACTGTTGTAAAGTTTTGCTGGAACTGCCCTGGCAAGAAGCTGTGACATGAGGGCACAGAATGCGCACTTTTACAGGCCCTTGGAGACCTCCAGGTCTAGACACACTAAGGAGAAACTCTTTAGGGAAGCCGCATGTAAATCTTGGGTCATTTCCAGAAGCTGGAAGTCCACAGTGAAGTGCTGCTACCAGACACTTGACTCTGCTGCTATTACAGTGCATAAAAATGGGCACCGGGCCCAGGACAAACTGACTGAGCCAAAGTCCAAGTGACTTAGAGCACATTGCACTGGGAGAAGTGGTAGCAGGCAGTCCAGAAGAGCTGGAACTCCTGGATCCCTGGTATTGCACCAGGTACCAGGGAAACAGCCATGCAGCCACGGAGCTCCTGTGTCACTGCAGCAGTGCCTGCCTGAGGCCTTGTTATGTAAAAGATATGGTTAACAGTGCTCACGGTCCGCTTTTCACATCACCCGCGGCCACGCCACAGTGCTAATTGGACTGGATCACAAGTAATTGGCAAGAACACTTAATAGTCTAATTTATTCCCTGAGAGGGAGACCATCAAAGGTACAAAGTCAATTGGGAGCTTCAATTCTGTTTGGGCATTTGGGAAAAAAGGAGGAAAAAAAGGCAAAATAACAACTCCCTTTCTACAGTCTCCTATGCTAGATGTGCAATATTGCTGTCCTGTAACGTCATCTGTCATTAGTGCAACACGCACAAAACTTGCTCTGGATTATTTGTCTGGCTTGTCTGAGGGCCCAGTCACCACCCAGTGCAGAAGACAGTGGAACCCTCTTCAGATGGAGCAGGACTCAGCCTCCAAGCCTTTTCAAGTTCCCACACCACCAAAGGGTGTTGCCAGCTCTGATGGGAGGGTGAGTTTGTAGAAGCAAGTAGAGCGCAACCAATTTGCAGCGAAACCAGTCATAAACACACCCTCTTAACACCAAGCATCTGAGGAGATGGTGAGCTTTTGGGGTTGGGGGAGATTATCTTGGGGGCAAGAAGGATTAAGAGAGTTTGGCAGCTGGTCATAGCACTGGCATGTAGCAGAGGAACCAGTGACCTTTTGTAAGAAGGATGGGGAGGAGGAGGGGTTTTCTGGGTCAGCTGCATGGAAAAGGCATGCAGCCTTTTTTCCTCAATGTAGTGAGAGAAAAGCAGCCCTCTGCAGCCGCATAGTTTGTTAGTCCTGATTTGCAAAGACATCTTCACATAACCATACACACTACAGATGGGAATCTGCTTCTAGGTCAACCCAGTCCATCCACAGCACCACAGCACTTCCACGTACACCATTTTCAAGTGACTACAGATTTAAATTTGAGGGAAGGTTTAATCCCAGGGTTCAGAAAAGAATACCACTATTGCTTAGCTGTTTAATCTGCTAACACGAAGAGCTATGGTCAACCTTAATGTAACATCCCTGGAGACAAAGGATGAAGATGATCCTTATTAGCTGCACTAAACTACAAACAGCATGTCCATTAAAAAAACCATCCATATATACTGCAGTCCCACTGAATATTAACATTCTCCAGTAATAACTTGTAATGCACTAATAACATAGAGGTACTTCTTAATTTATGGTTATAAAACTAAGCTCAGGAAGTTGTGCTTCATCACACAGTATTACAACCTCCGATTTGTCATAGCGCCCAGGTGAGGCGTTCACAGCCCCATCTGAACTGCCTGCAGCTGCACGTAGCAGCGGGATCTCCATGCAACTTGATGAATACAAACAACCAGCAACTGGTGTCTCAACCAGAGCAGTGCGGGCTACACTGTGATTTCATGAAAGGCATGCCAGGTTCTGCTGCAACTCGTATCAAATGACACTTTATCAGACATGGTGCAAGCCACTGCCATCCTGATACTCACCCTAAAAGGCTGGTCCGGTATAAATGGAAAGTAAGGAATAGACGACTGCTCTTCCCCCCATTCTCCAGCTACACAAGAGTTTCTGACAAACTGTCTCTCTGTAAACACAGCTTTCAGTTCTATGGCTACATCCGCAGGAGGATCTTCTGACTCCCCACAAGTCAGACTGATGCCAAAGCTGCAACACAAACAGAACAGCTCTCATTCAGTCAGAAAAAAAACAAATAAGCCCCAAATGCTGACAGTCTTATTTCTCAGCTTATTAAAGCCATATAGCACAGGTTGGAAGACAGCTCAGCTCATTCAGAGCTCTCTGAAAGCTCAGCAGGGACAAGAACATGGTTATGGAATATATATGTGTGTGTTCGCATGGCATTGTGCATATATCTGTACGTATACGCAGACATATATGTTTGATATGCTTCTTCACTCCGAAGTGAAAACGGAATCTCTTGAAGAAACGCCCCCTCTATGGGTCAAGGGAGAAATCAGCATGCTATATTTAAAATGATAAAAATAATCCTTTTCAGAAAGGAGAGATCCGTGCGGATGTGTGTGCGCGTACGTGTGGGTGGCTGCCCCCCTTCGTCCCCTCCCCAGGCCCGGTGGCCCCGGCACGGGCAGCCCTGCCCAGGTGTTACCTCTCGGGGTTGAGGTCCACTATGCCCATAACTAAGATCTTCTTTCCCGGTCTCATTCCTCCTTTGATGTGCCCACAGAAGGGGACGATCTGGAAAGGACAGGGGGAAGGTGGCGAGGGTCAGCTCGGCATCAGCAGCGGCCGCCCTCGTGCAGCCGGAGCTGAGCGGGGGCGAGGGAGAATAAAAGGGTTGACAAAATAAAATACACCACCACCTCCACCGAAAAGGAAAAAAAAAAACAAAGGTGGTTTACCAGGCGAGGGAAGTACACATCAGCTTGCACCGGAGATCCCAGGGAGTTGTTTAAATGCCCATCCTCTATTTTCTGCAGGTAAAAAGGAGAGCGCTGAGGCAGGGCCAGGCGGAGCCCCCCCAGCCCGCTCCGCTCCGCAGGTGCCCTGCCCTGCCCGGCCCCCCAGCCCCGTCCCGGGGCCCACAGCCGCACTCACCAGCGCGTCCCGTTCGGCCACGGTCCCCGCCATCTTGTGCAAGCGGTGGCGGCGGCGGCGCTGGGGACAGGGCGGAGGGCGGGGGAGAGGGAGGGAGGGAGGATGGAGGGAGGGGGTCTGTGGCAGCCCTGGCGGCGGAGGGGTAGCGGCGTTGCCGGAGCAGAGCCGGTGCAGAAGTAGGAAGGCGAGGAGGAGGAGGAGGAAGAGGAGGAGGAGGGGAGGTGGCCGGCTGGCACTGCCTCGCCCGGCGGGGAGCCCAGCCCTTGGCCCGAGGGGGAGCCGGGCAGGGCGGGGCGGGGGCTGGTGCCGCTTCCTCCGCTCCGCAGCCCCGCAGCGGGGCTGTCCCTCGGCCAGCGGGGCGAGCGCGGCTCCGCGTGGTTGGGGGGACGGCGGTGGGCCCGACTTCCTCGCCTGGCGCCTGCAGGTGATGGGTGCCTGGGGAGGGGCCCCAGCAGCCCCGCGCCCATCATGTCAGGGATCACCTTTATGTCCGAGCTTGGACACCTCGGCGAAGAGGATGTGCCGAGCTGGGCGTCCTTGGTGACTCTCTTCCTTCAGGGGTGGGGACACTGCTCGGCCCCTCCGAAATGAACCTCCACCCCTCTACCCTCCGTCGTGCCCCGTGGCGAGCATCCTTAGGGGGCTGAGACCCCGAGCGGGGTCTGTGGGCAGAGCTCAGGCCCGAGGGTGAGGGGACTCTCCCGACCGAGTGCGGCCGCAGCTCCCCGGGGCCCGCCGTGCCTGCAGCCTCCGGCGAGGTGCGGTAATTGCATAAGTCGGCCGTGCCGGTGAGCTGCCATTGACATGCAGTGGCCGTAGTTATGCAATGCGGCCGTGTCTGCGGGCGTCCCGCTCTGCGGGAGCACGGCGACCTCCGGCCGAGGCCACCGGCCCTGCTCGTGCCGCGCCAGCAAGCCCTCGCCTGTAGCACGGCAGGAGTGACTCGACCCGCTAAACGTGCTGTCATGGCCCTTTTGATGAGTTTGGGGTCTTGGGTGGGGGGAATTGAGGAAGGCTTTCTTGTCGCTTCTTCACCACTGGGATTTGATGTCATGAGCATCCCTTTAGGAACATGACACAGCAACTGGATTTGGCTTGTGCTCTGCAGGACCTCACACAGGTGCCTTGGCTTTTTGTGCTTCTTGCTTACACACTGGGCTGAGTTGGTGAATGTCCCTGTCCTTCCTCCTCCGAGGCACTGAGAGGATTAATTACATTAAGTAAAGTGGAGTGGGAGAAGCAAAGTCACTGCAATATTTAGGGTTACAATATGATGGTGTCTGTTGGGAAACACTTGCAATCAGTAGGTGATGCCATGAGAAATCAAGAGGTACTGAGTGTAAGAACAGATTGTGCAAGTGTTTAGACGCTTGGCTATTTTTTCAGTAGTGCCCACTAACTTGGGCGTGTTTTCCTCTCTGGATGCCCAGTTGGAAATGGCTCATAGAAGCTCATGTTTGGAAGTCATGTGCTGAAGTCATGGCTTCTTCAGGGTGTATTAGCACAGCTGGGCACAGAGGCAGTGAGCATCCCTGTGGCCCAGGTCTTGGCATGGGAAAACCACTGTTTTCTTCTTGCCAAAACACTGAATGTCTCATCACCACATGGAAAAGCATCTTTCTGGAGACTGAATTTGTAAATAGTGCAGTAACACGAACCCATCACACATCAGAAACAGCTGGCTTTACAGAGGTCAGGTGAGTGCACTCACAAGTTTACCACAAAGTGGAACTGGAATTAGCTTGATGTGTTTCAGCTCCTGTATGCTGCTCACCTCACTGTGATGATGATGCCAACTGCATTATGTTTTCTTTTTCTGTTGGCCTAAGAGAGAGCAGAAATCATCCTAAGCTTTTTTTTTAAGTTATTTTTAAATTTAGTTGTATGGTGTTACACATTGTCCAAAGAGCTCTTTTCAGAGCCCTTTGTCTTCTCTGCTCTACAGAGGGCCATTTTGTTTGATAAAATTTAAATTCATTGGACATAAAATCAGGCCAGCCAGTTGTTTGTGCCAAAGCATGATGTTTTATGAAGGGAGAGGCCATCATGATGTATTTGTTTTGTAGCTGGTTTTAAATGAACTTTTTAATTTCAAAATAATTAAATAGCAAGACTTGTCCATTTGGCTAGCTGGTTTGCCTTGTGCTTGTCTTTTTGGCATGTTCCCAAAACTAGCACAAATGCAGCATTTGTTTTGTTGGCTGTGGATTGACTGGAGCAACCCGCACTGTGAAATTTTGATGGAAAAGGACATTCATGAGTTTTCAAAGCTCTGATGGCCTGTCTGTTTCTGTGCCAGGTTATCCTCTTAGCCTTAAACTGTCCAGGAGGACACTGAACTCCTCTGGACACTGAAATACCATGAACAATGTCAGGCAGCCAGAAAGGAGCTCTGCCTCTGTGTGCCACTGCCCTGCCTGCATGATGGACACTCCTGTAGTTTCTCTGAGGGAAGTGTTCTCCAGCAGAAGATTACCTGCATTGCCCAGCAATGAAGCAGGATTCCATATCTGGGCAGCACCGTGCCTCTAACCCATGGAGGGGCTTCCTTGGGACCCAGCTTCCTAGAAGGTTCCCCTCTGCAAAGAGCTGCAGGGTGAGTGCTGCACCTAAGCTCCTCTACTTGTTCTTCTGACAAAGGAGAGGTCTGAGTCAAGTCTGTTCCCTCACCCATGTAGTCCTTGTTAAATCATCTGTACAAAATAGCCCCCATTCAGTATTTTTAACAGCTTTCTTGGCAGGGAAGCTCTTGAGTTATCATACTTGAGGGCCTGAGCTTGAAGACCTTGTGGTAGTAGCTGGAGCAACATGATAAATATTTGTGCACCACTGAAATGGTGCTGAGATACAAGCTACCAAACTTGTCTGGTTGACCAAGTGCAAAAAACCTTGTGCATTGGTTTTGTTTTCAATTTCTGGGTTTGTACAGCCTTTTGCTTAGTGGGAGCCTGGGACTCTTGAAATGCAGAGAATCATATAGAGATTAAAAAGAAGTGGCATGGCATGAGCACCCTTTGGGAGCAGCTAATGACATGCCCAGCCCAGCCACCAAAGCCATTGCTGAGAAGTGGCAAACCCAGAACTTCATCTTTATCCCAGCACCTTGTATCTTGCAGCCACTCCCTTTGATGATTTGAAAAGGTGTATCTAATTCTTAGCTGGTCTTCACTGGCAAGGAATGCAGCACGATTGCAAATTTGGTGTGGTATAATTACCCTGCCTTTCTTGCCCCATTACTACTGACATTAGTCTCCTCATGCCTGGGTTTATAAGCTGACTTGTAGAACCTCTCTGGTTTGTTTTGCTTTTTTAATGACAATGTTGAGACGATGGGAGGTGTTTGCTGGTTTCATGGAAGCTTCCTTTGGTTTCTGGGTGGCAAGGCACCCCACTCCTGGTTTTTGTAAGACTCGGAAAAAGCTGAGTAATACAATAAAGGAGAATGTCTGGGAAGAAATGTGTTTAATAGTTCAGAGGAAATATTGCTTTTCAGAATTACACCTGAATGGCAGTGCTGATAAACAATTATTTGGGTTGTGTGGTAGGTTTTTTTTACCTTGTAGCTTTGCCACTGCAAATCCTCAGAGGGGGTTTTTTCAAGCATAAATTTACCCTGGGAGGGGTGTCCAAGGCAGGACTTGGGAGAGGATGGTACTGACAATTACAGGGGTTTGGTAGGGGCAGGGGGCTGGAAAACAGAGCAGGAGATGTTGTACATGCCCTCTTGCTGCGTGGCTTCAAAGTGTTCTGAGGACAGGTTCCTCTGGCACTGTGCACTGAGGCGAAACCACAGGGTGCTGTTCTGGAGGAGATGTCCCTGAGCCTGCCCTCCCACGCTCACCCGTGGGAAAGACAAGTGACAGTTATCAGTACGGACAGCGTGGAGGGAGTGTTCAGCAGCCTGTGTGCTTTCACAGGCTTGTGCAGTCACATCCCCGTGGATGGAGGAGGAAACCCAGGGCCAGGAGCAGCATCCCTCTCTTGACATTTATTTCATGTGGCTTCACTGCTTCTTGTTGCCCCCTGAATTACTGCGGTCAAGGGTTTTACCCTTAGGGTTCGAGCTCTGTCTGTGCATGATCCCCTGGAGAAGTTGGTTTTCTGGGGCTCCCAGTAAAAGATTGTGTAAACTGGTGTTTAAGGAGATGGTCCTGGTGGCTGAGTCACTTGGTCACACACAGAACTGCTGCACATCTGGTGCAGAACATGTGTGTATCAGAAATATCTGTCTTGAAGACTGTTTACTGAAGTTAGCCCCAGGGTCTGAGGGCATGTCTATAAATGCATGTCAGATACAATGGAAGCCACCTCCAGCTCACTGCTTGCCTCTCTTTATAGCAAATAGGGCATCAGACTGCACCCACACAGCTTCCTCTGTCCCCTGGGCCAGCTCTGGGTGTCATGTGGGAGGAAGGAGCTGGCTGGGGAAGAAGAGCAGGGAGGCCACCATGAAGATACAACATTTGTTACCTGCCTCTTTCCCACTGGCTCCTCCATTGCCAATTTTGGGTGAGTCGTGGTTCCCACATACAAGAGGCAGGCAGGAGAGGTTCCCAACTTGGCCCATGCCACACAGAGGGCAGAGGGAGCCTGAGCTTGGGCAGCACCTCTGTTCTGCCACCGTGCCCTTCCCCACGAGTGCAAAGACCCCTCTCTGCTCTCCATCTGAGGGGCAGCAGGGCCTGAGGCTGTTTCTGCTCTCTTTCTGCAACGGAAAGAGCGGTGGGTGGACACAGTGCTGGTGTAAGCTGGGGGATGCTCCAGGCACAGCTGGCTAGGGGAACACAGCTCCCCAGCTGGGGAGAGGTGCCCCTGTGGCTGCAGCAGGCCTTGGGCAGCTGCCTGACAAGACAGAAGAGATGGCTTGGAGCTCAGCTCACTCCGTGTCCATTCCTGCTGCACAGGACACCACAAGGAGCCAAGAAAGCCTGGGCAAGCCCCCTGGAGTTGAGCTGCCTCCATGTCATTGAAAGTCTCTCTGCTCTGGGCTCAGTCACTGAGTACTGGTGCTCCAGCCAAGCAGTAGAGGCATCACTACACACCTTCTCCTACTCCTCTCTTTCCAGTGGAGTCCAGTGCTGGGAACCTGGAGAAACTGGTGGAGACTAGCAGAGATGACAGTGGGAGACTTACAGCTGCCTCTGGCTGTGTTGTGGTGCAGGGATGTGCAGCCAGTGGAGTGAGCTTGTGTGGGAGGCAGGGAAGGGGAGTCCCATGGCACCAGTCAGGGAGATGGAATAGTCTGGGTAACCACCAGCAGCACTGATATGTGCTCGCTAGCAGTACTGGGAGAAAATCTGTCACACAGGACAGGGAGCCTGGGAGCACAGAGAGTCCCGGCTCTGCTGTGCTCAGTCTGCTGGTGCCAGGTGACAACTCACCAGTGGCTCCTTCTACTGAAGGGCTGCTCTCCCTAAGAGAATAAAATCCTGCCTCCTTCTGCCGTTCTGGCTTTCTCAGAGTTCTGTGACTCTGTTGCTCCAGGTGCTGATTCATGTTCATCAGCTGAAGTGCTGACTCCTGGGCCCCCCTGTTGAAGTCCACGATAAAATGGTCCTACCTCTTTTCTGACTGTGTTGCCACAAGATTTTCTGGAGTGGGGAGCTGTTGTTTGAGGATGAATCCTTTGGGAGGATTGAGTTTGGGATCATTCCTTGTCCCAGCATCCTTCCTAACAGGCAGCTGGTCTGAGTTGACGTGCTTTAGGAGACAAACCAAAGTAGAGTATCCCACCCAAGTGTGGAGGGTAAGGGACCTATGGAGGTCTTCTGGCCCAACATCTGCCTCAGCAGGATTCCCTAGAGCAGGCTGGCCAGGTACCTTGTCCTGGTCAGTTTCGGGGATCTCCTTAAAACAGAGCCCCTTGATCAGAGGGCGGGGCATAGGCAGGGCATGGTGCCAGGAAGGGCTGTTACGGATTAGAGAATCTGGGTGTTCAAAACCTAATGAACTAAGTGGTGAATGAGTGAAATGACGTTAGGTTCCTATGTACAAAGGGGATTGAGCCTTTATTTGTCAGGGTTTTCTGTTTGCTTTCCTAATGAGCTCATAAAATATAGTTGAATTTATGAAGTACCATGTACTGCAAAGGTGAGGTATCCAAACATACCATGACACTGCTCAATCAAGAAGAGGCTTCCTGTAGCTTTTCACTGTCTGCAGGACAGGGTGGGGGCTATCCACTATTTTGAAAAGCTCTACGGGGAATATTCTTCACCTGTAATTAAAAAAACCTGCCTTAATATTCTTGCTTTTAAAGTACTTTCTGTAAATGAAATGTGGAACATGGTAATCTCATATTTATGTTTTAATTGGTGGCCCCAGCAGTTCAAATTATATGCAGAGCAAACTCTGCACTTAGTCATATGTGGGCAGTGCAGTCCCTTCTGGATTACCTGGACACCACTGGTTTGTCCAAAGTGGTTTGCTGGTTCTGGTGCATTAGGAGCAGAGCCAGCCTCTGAGTCCTGAACATCTGCAGTGTGAGACTTACAACTTCTCTTTCTTCTCTTTATCATCCAACAGTGCCTTCAGAAGACCCCGTTCAGTCAGCACAGGAGGCCAGGCCATTCCTGTGAGGAAAAGGAGAGATGGGAACTGTGCTGAGTGGCTGATCCAGTGAGGTTTCCCAGCCTGTGCACATGGGCTTCAGGTGCTGCATTTTCACCCACCACTTGCTGCAGTCTGAACTTGTCTTCCTGTCTGGGTCATGTGAGGTACCATCCATGAGCAGCACTTTGCTCTTACAGGCATCCTGCTGTGCATTGCAGCAGTTCAGAGCTAAATAATTTATCTAGGAAGAATGTTTTCTACATGACTTAGAAAATGGAAGAGAAGAGGAATATTGCAACAGCAAACTGCAGGGTGGACAAATACATTCTGCCTCTCAGTTTCTGAGCATTGCACTTTGTCACTTTTGTTTCAAAATTGCTTTCTCTCCCATAATTATCTTCAAAAGAGAAAGCTGATCCAAAATGTTCCCTTTTTTTCTTTTATATATACATTTTAGGGTGGTTCATTGATTTCCATTTTTAACAATAAAAGTGAATAAACAAAAGAGAAAAGCCCCACAGCGATATATTACCTAGTATTTAAAATACAGAGAATGCTCATATGTGCCGCAGCACACTTCATCTGTGGACATCAAAGTGTCTCACAGAGGTCGTAATCCTCATTGCCAAGATGAGGAAACAGGTGCTGAGAGCGAAAGTGGCTTAGCAGGTCAGTTACAAAGCAGGACAAGAGTCCTCTGAGCCTGTACTGCAGGCAGAGGGGAGGGAGCAGAGGAGAACAAGCCTGTCCTCACCTAATCAGGACAGCTGAGTCCCAAGTGCAGTGAAGGCACAGTGACACTGCAGGGAGAGCACTAAATCGTGCCACAAGCCATAGAGCCAGCAAAGCCTGGTTTCTTCCAGTTTTGTGTCTAGTCCAGTAGTCCAGGGTTGTCTGCTGTTGGCCTTTGATGTCACAATAATGGGGTTCCACTTGTCTTTCTCTCACCAAGGGCTCTGGGGGAGTCTGGCTTCTCAGCTTTGTTGTCTGTTTTCCCAGAACTTTGGGGTACTTGAGAATTTTTGAGCCTTCCTGTTGTCTGTGATCACTGAGGCAGTGGAGTGAACAAAGAACACATCCTTGCATGTACACACAGGCATGTTGGTCTTGGCATTGCAGTTGAGGGTTGCCTTATCCTATGGAACTACTCAATCAGTCAGCACTTTAATGCAGATCTGTGGCTTTGAACATCTTCTATTCTGTAACAGAGTTCTGGAAGTGGATAAGGGGGGGCACAATAAAGATGTTCACAGTGTTGGTTCAGTAACCACTTATGGGAAAATGTTTCCCAAGGGGAGAGACAAAATTGGACTTTCAGCTCTGTAGCTTCAAATTCTTTGAGCCCTGAGAGGCTCACAACACAGTAAGACTCATTCATGTTATTCATTTGATGAATAACTTGAGTGAGAAGGCTTCTTCATGCCTGCAGCCATGCCCCATTGGGTCGTGGTCCTCTCTCATCTTGTTACCCAGAGAAGGAGAGGTTCAGTGGGAATTTTGATAGGAAGATCTAACGTAGTGGGCTGTAAGCTGTCTTGATTTGTAAACTCTGGAAATACTCTGGTGGGGCTGTTCAATTTCCTTGATGGTAAATTGAAATTTGCTGATAAGAGGTTGGTTTTCTTAACTTTACCAGACCTGTTAAAGGTAGGCCATGAGTGCCACAGGTCTGCTGTCCAAAAACTGAAGGCACTTGCTCTAAAGAACCCCCCTGGTACTTTAGGAGTGCTTCTAATGGCTAAAAAGAGAGCATCATGCTCTCTGAGGACTAGGTGACAGCTGCTGGATGAGTGGCATGAGTTTCATGGTGTGATATGGCCATAAGTTAATTAAAGATCTTGGAGTGCTTTCCATAAAGGGATTTGCCTCTGGAACATAAATGCAATTTGGGAGATTGTTCCACTCTACTCATATTGTAGGAAGCAGCAATATCAAAGTAAGTTTGCTATACAGAATTTTTTTCTCTCTCCAGGTGCTGTGAGTGACACTTCCAGTGGGTGCTGCAGTAGGTGGGATCCCTGTGTGTCTGGTTACTCCTGGCAGGATGGTTTATCTGGAGGGGAAGGTCCTCACCCATTAGCTTCTAGTCCACTGGTTGTCTACTGGATGTTTTACATCCCCAGGTGCTTTAGTAATCTTCCGTTAATACCAAGACATTTTGCTGATTATCAATATGTTCCTTGGACTAGTAAGGCTTTACTGGCTGTTGTTCAAAAACAGTTATTTGGACAACGTACACAAGTGGTGGACAAGGAGGAATACCTGAAAATCCCTCTCCTTCAAAGTTTACCAGAAGAATATAATTTTTACTGGACTAGGTGGTCTTAGTCCTCCATCTCTTCTGTCTCATGAACCTAACATTCTTCATTGGCTGCCCAGTGGTCTGATGTGAAGATGAGCCAAGACATCTTTCCTTCCCTCCAGCCAGCGTGGGTGCTTTGACAGGATGTGCTGGATTGATCTCAGACTGAAGGTGACATTTCCGTGTCTGCCTTGCTTTTGGTGAGTGTCACAGTGCCCTTGGTTGATGCACCACACCTTGGCATGACAACATGAGAGATAAAGCAAGGAACAATCCTCCTTTGTTCCAATGTACCAGTGGGATTCAAAATCCAGCTGGGGGAGGCGGGAGGTGGGAGGTGCATTTTCTTAGTGTTTTGTGTTGGCCATTTTAGGTGTTAATTGCAATTACCCAGCAATTATGGTACCTCATATTGGAGGTGTAGGTGAATCACTGGGGTTTGGGTATTTCCCTGCTGGATCCAGACACACAGAAGGGAGGTGTAGGAGTTTCTGTCACCACACCTAAACCCTTTGTCAGTCTTGGGCCAGAGCGCCCAGGGTGATTAATTGTTAATGATGGAGGAGCTGCATTGTTTGTCCACTGAATAAATAAAGCATATTTTCCAGCTGTTTCCTCCTCCAAGTCTCTCTCAGCTCCTTCCAACTTCCCCACATGACTCCCTTTTCCTAATCTCCCCATCTTTTCCGTGACTTTCTTCTGCTGTTTCAGCTCTGGTGGGCAATTCTCAGGGTGACAGAGGGCTGTCCGAGAGCAACCTGAATGTCCCCAGTGCCCCATACAACCCCCTTCCCCAAATAATCTGTGTCAAAAAGTGATGCTTTTGCCTTTTTGCAATGATCACATTTAATTATTAGTTAAATATCGAGGTCAGCAGCCACTCCTATCCCTAAAGAAGCGCTATGCCTTTTAAACAAGCAGAGCTGGAGGGCAAGGGCATTTAATGATCAAACCATCTGCAGAAGAATTGACCTTTCCATTTGTCCTTTAAAACCAAGGTTGCCATATTTTCCCAGAACTCGTGACCTATATAGCAAGCTGGTGTCCTATTAGGGTGGCTAGTCCTAAGGTGCCCATGTTTCCTGCCACCTGTTTCAGAAACTGCCATGGTTTCAGCGTCCTTATGGAAAACAATTCAGTCATTCCATCAGGTCTTTCCAAAAGCAGGAATGCAGCATGATGGGACACGCCAAAACCCATTCTGAAAGCAGTGCGCCAGTTAAATGGACAGACCCTGAGGACACTCTGAATCAATATGTAATAACAGTGGTGCTGGATGAAGCTTCCATACCATCAGAGCAGCTCTGTGACATTGATTTGTGACAGAGAATAACTGGGAAGCTTTTCTCTCTGTAAATCCACTTCCTAACCTGGCAGGCTTTTACAGCATGAAAGTGTCTGTGTAATATTAGTTCTAGTTTCTCCCACGTGTTCTCACAGGGATATATGTATCTAGTTCTCTTTGTTGTGAGTACATCTCCTTTAGAATTTTTTTTTCTGGAAGAGCCTTACTTGGAAAAAAAGTTAATTTTAATGACAGTTTTATGATGTTCAAATATTAGAGTATTTTCTTAGCAAAGGTACATGTGTTTTTTCTAGCATAAAAATGCATGTGTATGCAGGGTTCTGGGAATCAGCGGAAATTATGTTAGCAAGAACATGGGTTTTGTTCACATATTGGGAAAGCCAGTGCTGCCATTGAATATAACTCTAAACAAAAAGAAGCTGGGTAGTATTTTTCATTCACAGGCCACCCAATTGAGAAATGTTCTCACCATCACCATATCGGCAAGGACAACTGTGAGAAGTCAAGTGCTTTGGAGTCAGACTCATCTCACCATCTTCAGCTGTCCAACTTCAGCACCATCAACTTGACACTGAGACTCTATGTATAAAGGAATTTCAGATGGAATGAACCATCATGGTTTCTGTGGAAATATGAAGTCTACAATTATCTATTTCTATCCACAGGTTTTTAAGGGAGCCCAGAAC
>VZTT01047479.1:59204-70603 GCA_013400855.1 Buphagus erythrorhynchus
GAATGAGGAGCCTGCATGTTGTACGTGTGAGAGACCAGTTTGATTGTCGTAGTGTTGTTGTCCCAACAAACCCAAAGTTTACTTGTGGGAAAGAGTTACCTGCTGAGGCATCAGCCACCTGGCTGTTCTCTGCTGCTCCACCACTCCAGCTGTGCCAGCCAGGGACTCCTGGCTTTATCCAAGTCAGTGGTTTAGGATGCAGCCATAGTGATACAGACCCTATACCATCCACTGAGGGTTCTTGGTTTCCAACCTCTGTCACTTTTGTTCCAATGGCAGGAATGTTCATGCAGGCTCAGACAGGACCTGTGGCCACTGGACCATGCACTGGGAGACTCCTTGTTCCAGAAAACTGAGCCGCATGCCTGGAAGAAGAGTCTGTACTAGGAGCCACTCCTAATACACCAGAGATGAGATAAGCCAGGCACTGATTCCTCAAAGGCAGAATTTAGCTGTTGTTTTCCCGAAAGGCTGATGATGGAGAAGGATAGCTTTAAAATGTTCTGTTCTGAATGAACAGTGCCAAAGCAGAGAAAGGGATATCTCTTTCACCCCTCTTCCTGACTTTGGGGCAGGATTATTCAAATTCTCTTTTTCCTCGATGCCTACACAGCCTGGGTCCTGTGTCCTCCTTAGGCACTGCCAGCTGTCGTAACAGCTCTGGTAGTCAAGGTGCACACAGTATCTCCACAGGCTCTCTGGAGTTTTATCCACCTGTTTGTCTTAGGGTTTTCTTTTCCTATGGTTGTGATAGAAGTTGTCTCAGCAAATAAGGAGAATTCATTGCTACGCAACTGGGATCACTTTCCTGTTTGGGTCAAAATGTAACCTAGAGTTTTCAGATTCCACTTGCTGTGGCTTCCTGAGCACATTGGTGTGTCTCTGCAGCCATTTATCCAACTCCAGGAGGTAAATCAAGTTAAAATGCTCAGAACAAGTTTTTTTCTGGCTTTTACTCATGACTTATTACATTGCAGCAGTGAGGCTTTCAAGACGAGAGGGTATTTCTACTCCAGGCTGGAATAATAGGCTTTAGCATAGCCAGCAGGTATCTTGCTGCTCACAGCCTGGGCAATACCTGCTTTTGCTGAGAGTGGAAGTAGTACAACTGATGCAAGGGGTGACTTTGATAGCAGAGGGAAGGCTGTAAGTGGGAATCATGGCTTTTACTGCCTGTTTAGAAGACCTACTTAGCATTTGCTCAGCTTCCTACAGGACAACGTTATTTTTATCCCACTAAAGCTTAAAGGCAAGCAAAGAAACCTTTGAAAACTTGCCTTAACTAGGTTGAGTTGAAGCAGTCACTGACCACTGTATGCTACATGCAAATGCATGCATGTATATGTAGGTATCTTCTATTGAAGGTTCTCCAGTGTGACTTTATATTCAGGGCTTACAGGTCAGATGGCACTTAAAGATACTCAAGTGCTTGAAGAGAGAAGTGGAGACTGACTCAGTGTTCAGGTAGCAGCCTGATCCATCACCCAGGTATTTTCTTCCAAGAAAAGTTTTCACAACAGAAATCATTAAAGTGCTTATTTGTGAGAAACAAACTGAAGACTGGAGGGAGGGAGGACAAAGGGAGAGAGGGAGAGAGGGAGAGAGGAGCAGCTGTAGCCACCACCTGAAGGTGCTGTGGGTGGAGATGCTGCTGCAGGTCTCCTGCATCTCCTTCCACTGTGCAGATGTCAACAGCTCTAAGAGGAGCCTTGGGTGTAGCTCAGGTTTTACTGTCATCGCTGATTCCAGAAGCTATTCTGGAATGCCACCTGCTGTCATTTTTCCTATTAACTACCCTAGAGATGAACTGTTGTGTGGTCACATCCCAAGCCTGGAAGCCAAGAGACAAAGTTGACCTTTTCCGTCCTTTTCATTGAATGTCCTTCTTGTTTTTTTTTTTTGGAGAGAGGTTGCCCTGAGGCCCTGTGAAAAGTCCAATTATGTAAGGGGGGGACTTGTTATGTGGGACCAGGAAAAGGGATGCCGATGCCAAAAGAAGTTATGAGAATGGATGCGGGTGAAAGAAGCAAGGAAAAAAGTAAAACAACAGAGAAAAAAGTCTGCAGGCACTAGTGAGGGATAAATGAGGTCTTCCATCAAGCACTAGTTTAGATGGCCCTTAAAAAGGAGCATCAAAGTCCATGATTTTGTTTTTCCATCAAAGTTTATATGGCAGTGATTAAAAAAAACCCAACATCTTTTTAGTTTTTAGTTGAAACACTTTGGAAAGGAAGAGGAGGCACAGCTTCTGACTGCTCTGCTTTTTGGCACCAACACCAAAATCTGCAGTGCTGATGTTTATAGTCCCTGACAGTCCTGACAGCCAGACCAAAGCAAAGAACAAAGGCCCGTAGTGGTCAGTCGCCCTCATTCACGCAGCAGGCAGAGGTCTGCATGCTGCTGCTGCATGTAATGGGAATAAACCTCCCAGCTGCCATTCTCCTCATGGATACAGCTGCTCCTTCAGCTTTCTGGTTGTGACCAGTGAAAAAACTCCACCAAACTCGTGAAGCACTCAGAGGGTCCCAAGTGCTATGAGCAGCCTCAGTGGGAACCTTCACCCAACCCTCTACCCAGCAGCTTTAATTGACCCCAGCCCTGGGCTGCCTTGCAGGTGTGTTGGTCTCTGGTTTTGCTGTCTGGATGGGCCCTTGAGGGGATGTCTTGTAGCTTGTCTCCAGCCCCCACTGATTCAGTGATTGCACCCCCAGGTTATCCCTGGACTTGGGCCACCCCTTTGCTGTGTCTGGGGCTGTTGATGGAAGCTGCTGCCAGCACCCAGCTCTGCTCAGGGACTGTGCTGTGGGTGAGAGCACAGCCTGTGCTGGGTCTCCTTGTCCCCTTTCATGGGACAATGCTGCTCCCTGACATAGATAAATGCTACTGATAATCTTCCATTTTTTGTCACTCAGGTAACTATCTCCTCCAGGGTTTTTTCAACAGAAGGCCCTCCCATTACATTATATATATGTACATATTTCTATAGTCTTCTTCTGTTCTCAGGATGGTCTCACAAATTTTCTTTTAGTAAGTGCTGTGAATGAAATGGTTTCTCTGAAAATCACTGTGTTGAATGATGGTGAAATCTTGCTGTCTGTGCCATGAATGAGTAGTTTTGAGTAACAACCTCTAGCCTTATCCAAGTCACAAAGATCCCAGTATAGTCTATCTGGGAGGCCTTGGTGTCACACTCATCCTTCTGGAATGGTCTGAGCTCTTTTCCAGGCTTTTCTTTTAAGAGACCAGTGAACTTCTGGGCATAACTCTGATTCTCACTGATGGTTGGGAGGGCAAAAATGTAACTGAACAGGACTGTTCTGCTGCTGTACATCCAATGGTCTGAGTAAACCATCCATACCTGCAGAGATCCTGTTGGCATCTCTGAAAAGCCTCCTGCTCATGGTCAGGTGGGGGAGGCTACTTGGACTTTGAAGGGTTTTGTTTAGCTTTACATATTTATTTCCTTTTATGTTAGATGTAGAAGTTGATGTATAAAAGATTTACCTGGCATGTGGAGCAGCCTTTGGAAGTGGAGCTTCTTCAGTATGGTGCACTTAGGGTGTGAGCACTGCATAACAGCTTTTAATATTTAGAGTTTTATGAAGTGATCATGATGCCTCTTCCACCAGTAAAGCTGAAATTCTCTTCTTTCAGACACTTTCACTTTCTGTTGTACATCATGTTGCAGAAAAAAGCTTTCACTTCTGTGCCATATCACCCAGGGCTCTCCTTTCAGGTGAACACTGCCAAGAGACAGATGTGTTCCTGCAGAACACTCACATGCCTTGAGAGCACATCTCTGGCTCAGCAGCTTTCTCTAATTGGGAAAGTGCTCTTTTCGTGGGGAGTAAAATATGAGGAGATTTATAGCCTCTACTGATATAGTGTGATCCAGCATGACAGTCCTTTCATCATAATGAATGATGGATCTTGTTATTATTACTTTGTTTTACTACTGTAACAGGTAGGTTTGATCTACACTTGCCACAAATGATGAACATGTTAGGAAGGATAACACTGGAGTTGTTGTGGTTCAAACCTACTTAAGAAAAACCACCCTGCATGTAAGGTGTGTATGGTTTTATGTTGGTGGAAAAAAAGCCAAAATAAAAACCCCAAACCTTTGCTGTTTTAGTTTACTTTTTTCAGTGTGTATTTCCTAATTTCTGAAAGTGTAATTCTTGTGTTCTGCTTCTCACATTGTTGGTGAGTTCTGTGTGGAAGTATCTGTGGTCAGAGCAAGTCTTTCAGCAATTGGCATGAGCCCTGATTCTCTTTCTTTCACAGTGGGTGAGTTTTTCAAAGTGGGTCTTAGGTTTCCTGGTGTTTTAACACAGGAGCTTTGCAGGGCCATATGGCAGACAGGCAGATTATGTAGCCTATAAATAACCTCTTTCGGAGTAATAACCAGTATCTTTAAAAAAAAATACACTTGGTGAGAATGATCCTGTGTTTATCTGTAGGATCTGACTCTGTCACTTCTACAAACTTTCAAACAAAATGAGTCATGATATGCTTCAACTTGTGCCTGAGCTTCTAAAGCTGATGTGAGAGGGGTGGGCACTGACTGGCCAGTCGTCTGGGTCTTGCATAGCCCACTTTACATGTCACTAAGGTGCCTTGGTCTGTGAGACTGCCAAAGCCCTGTGCTGACAACACTTTCATACATTTGGAAGCTGTAATGCAGGAGAAAAGGATGTTGTCCTATAATCTGGAGAGCTGATAGTTCAGCTGGCTTCCCAGGCATGACAGCAAGCTTGCAGTGATGGCACTACAGAGGCTTTGTGGATTCTGGCTGTAGACAAGCCTCAACAGAATAACCAGATCAAAACTGCTAACACCTTAAGTTTCACTTAAAAATTAGTTAGTAGGAAGGAGGAAGAGGAGGAAGGGTAGACACTGCTTTGGTGATTGAATTGCAAAAAGTAGCAGCCTGATAATCCTGTGAAGGGTGTTTGGGCTAAGACAACACAAGGTTTGAAAATATGTGGAAAATACATTAAGCAGCACATCTCCAATGTGCACAGGGTTTGGACTCTTACTGGCTTTTCCTGACGCTTGTGGGAGCTCAGTCCTCATCAATCTGCTGCTAATTGTTTTTGAAAGAGGTAGCTGATCACATGCTTCTGACCTTTCTGGATAATTCTGATGTTCTGAGGTTTAGATTGGATATTAGAAGACATTTTTTCACTGAAATCGTTGCCCAGCCCTGGCATAGCCTGCCTAGGGAAGTGGAGGAATAACCATCTCTGGATGTATTTAAAAGATGTGTAGATGTGGCACTTGGAAACATGGTTTAGTGCTGGGTTAACACTTGGACTCGATGATCTTAGAGGTCTTTTCCAGCCTAAACAATTCTAATATCCTACATTGCCCAAGGAAAGGATTCCAGTCCCTCCAAAGAACAAGCCAAAGGACAAGATAAGGCATCTCAGGTCCAAAGCACAGGTTAGCCCAAATCACCAGCTGCACTGGGTTTGCACTGGGGGTAGGTCCTCATGTGCATCTTCAGGAGCAGGCAGGCCTCCAGTGGTGGGTGGCAGGGTCTGGGAACATTTGCATGTTGAAAAAGGCTTCTGTGAGAAACTGCATTTCACCTTCTTGAGATGCAAAGCCCTTGTGTTCAGCTGACTTTCCATGGACATATCTGGTCTTCAGCTTGAAGGAATAAAAATACCTCCTGCATGACTGCAGTAGGAGGCTGCAAAATGAGGTTCTGGATATATGGGTGTGCATGCACATGTCTTTGGTAACATGTGCATTTATTGTAGGCAAAAATTACACCATTGTTTGCAGTTATGGCTTCCTCATTCTTCCTGCTAGAGCTCCCTTTTTTCTCGTCTGACTTCACCAAAATTCCCACTTTGGCTGCAGTTTTCCCTTGCTGCAATTTTCCATTGTTTCTTTCCTGCCTCAGGCTTAGTTTGTTTCTGTGAAGTTGCAGTACAAGAGGTCTCCATGGTTTTGACTAAGTTTAGAAGGGAACTGATGTTTTGTCTTAAATTTCTGTCTGGAATAATTTTTTCATTATTTGAAACTTCCATGTTCTGAAAGTCTGGAAGATAAACATGGAGTAAAGGGTGTGCTTTTTTGCCTTCAGGAAGTAGCCAAATGATTCTGTTGAGTTATAGATCTGAAGATACTTTTGCACATCCTTGTGGGAGAGGAGAGGGTAGACATTGACAGAAACCAGCTTTAGGAAGTGCCATTGCCTCTAAGGGAAAGGGGATGGGAGCAATTGTATGGAATACTGAGAATGAGACAGAGGAGCAGATGGAGAAGCAAGGATAAGGGATGTGGGAAGGAGGGTGAATGAAGCTTGTGTGGTAACATATAAACAAGAGAATCATTTAAAGGGGCTGCTGCCTAAAATTTGCCACAACACACACATTTTCAACCTCTGCATTTCTGTATGGCCAGCCGTGCAATTTGTTGCCAAAGTTGTTCCCTCCCCTGGCTCACAGGAAGTTAACAGCTTCTAAATTGTGCCAGGAGCCCTCCCTGCTTGATGTGGAGGTTTTTAGCAGAAATACCAATACTGATGTGAATGGAAATGTCAGGCTGAAGACAACAGAAAAACAGCAGACGAAGGGTTAAAGGAGTAGCATGTATTAATTGCTGCAGAACCACAACATGTGTTTCATGCAAATAAATAACCAGAGGACAAAACCCAGATTGGAGCCTTAGAGATAAGCTGACAAGGTGATGATCCACAGTACAGAAACTGTGAAATGCCCAGTTATGGGTAACAAAAGACTCAGTTTTATCTGAAACTCTTGAAGGGTGAGACACAAGATCATCATATCCACTGCTGAAGGGCATAAATGATGAGCACTAAAATGAAGAAGAGCCCATCCCATAGATGCAGTGGAGTGGTGGTGTTATCCTATGTGCTTCCTGTCTGTACCTGGCTGATCCTGAGCAGATTGATACATAGGGTCCTGTGCACGTGAGTATGTAGAAGGGAGAGTGGGAGTGGTAGGACCAACTTACTAGAACCTTTTTCATAAGAAGTCACCTTCTCTACCTCTAAGGTCTTGCAATGAATTTTTTTCCACTAGTTTCCCACAGTAATGAGACTAAATGTTCTAGTTCTGCTAATAGTTCATGTAGGAGGTGATATCCATATTATGACGTTTTATATAAACCACAGTTGCCTTTAAAAAACACCTAGATAATTAGATTGCAAAGTTGCTATGTTAAAGGAGTATTCCTAGTAAAGTGAGGCACTCAGCTGCTGTGAATGGAAGTCGTCTGTTTAATCTTCGTGCTGCCCTCTTGTAGGAAAGCTGCTGCCATCCATATGTTTCTCATTTTCTAAATACTCAGACTGAGAGATGCATTGAATGCTGCCAATTATAGGTGACACTATTGCACTGAAGCATATAAAGTGCCACAAAAAAAGCATCATAAAGAAAATCAGGCCACCCGAGTTACCTCTCAAGCAGGCTTTCTGCATGAGAGGTTCTGGTTGACCTGAATACTGCAGCTATAAAAGAAGGCAGTTCTCTGCTCCCACAGAAGTAAGGAAAATTTGTGCTCTGACCACCGTCCAGGTGCCTTTCCTCCCTTTCTATATATCTCTCTTCCTGGCCATGCTGGTGGCCATGTGAGCTCTGCAAAACAGCCACCTGTATCTAGTGAGGGCTTAGAGACAACTCCACTGCTGTCAATACAAGGGGCTGGCTTTTGCTTTTCTCATGGAATTGTGGGGAGAGAAATAATTAAATGCTTGTGAAGCATTCCTGGGTGATAGTGATGAGGTATCCAGGAGAATAATATGTCTGTGTTTTTAAAATCAATAAGGAGAGAGAAGTGATACTGAGCAAACAGAGTGCTGAATGAATGCTCTTGGTTTTGTGATTCCTTCAGTGGTGGAGGAGGACATGGGACAGTCCTGTGAGCAACAGTAATGCCATGGGATTGAGTAAAATAAGCTTTATGCAATTAAGAAGTTTATAAATTGAGGACATCCAGGCAAATATGTGTCTTTGTTCATTGCTGCTCAGCTCTGCTGTTTTCCTCATCTCTTCACAGCCATCCTGTTTGAAGGGGTGGGTTGTGCAGGTGAGTTTCTGGTTCCTTGTGCCTTCCTGCTGCCATGGTCCTGATCTGATGCTGTAGATGCTGTCTGCCAGACATTGGACACTGCTGCACGTAGACTCTTGGCTTGCCTTTGAAGAAGGCAAACTTACCAGTCCTTAACCAGTAAGTGAGAACATCTGGGGATAATATTTTTATTACTTCTTAGAAGCTCAGTTTAGAGAAAGAAGTCCATTGTCTTTTACCCTCTTTCTCTCACAAGAGTTGGCAGGGCTTAGTTTGAGTTACTTAAATGTTTGCAATAATGTCCTTAATCTAGAGTTCAATTAAAAGATTTGGAGATCAGTCAATGATTTTTAGCATGGTAGCTTAAAGTGTGGTTGAAAATATGAGGTTAGTGAGTTCCTTACTCTTCTTGCTCCCTTAAACATAGGGATATTTCCCTGCTGCCAAAGGGTGGATCTGTTCTGCTCTCCAACAATGAAAAGCAGATGATTTTCCTTCTTAAAATATCCAAAGGGGTTTGCTAACACAGATCCTCTTCACTGTATGCCCATCCTAATGTGCACAGCCAAATCCCATCCCTTCTAGCAGCAAGAAAAGGCAAATCCCTGGCATTGAGGGCACCCAGATTAACCCACTGCAGGATTAGGATGCTTGAGCTGTTGTTAGAAGATTAGTATATTTGGTTGTCAACACTTGCTGAACTTGGCCTGAAAATTATTTCCAACGAGGTCACTGACTCGTGGATGCCAGTTTGCCCAGCACATTGGGAAAGCCTGGAGTTAAAGCAAGTGGCCATAAGGATTAAATTGGAGCACTGAGTGTGCAGAATATCTTTAGGATTTAAACTTGTCATTGCTGCTGGTGGGGACAAAAGGCTCTGGCAGACTCAGATAGTAGTATCTGAGCTCCTGGTTTGCTGGGGAGGTGTTTCTGGAGCTTTGCTTTCTGGAGTTTCCTGCTGATGACAGTGTGTGCCATTAGGTGGGTGAGCTGCCCACAGATGAACTTTTCTCAGTTCCTGCACAGTGCAAAATCAGTTTATTTTGAGGACAGGGCCTCCATAGGGGCACCTCTAGGTAGAAAGCAATTGGCTTCCACTTTCTGTTCCAGGACTCAAACTGTCTGTGCTCATAATATTTTATTGCAGCTACTAGCAGGAGGATTCATGTCGAAGGTTTTTTTAAAATGTAGGATCTTCCTCTTGTCAGCAGGGCATTAATACCAGCACAAAATCTGTTCATGCTAGCTCATCACCTTTTAAATACTTACATGGCTTTCTAGTACATGGGGGAGTGACAGTGGAGCTGTGGTCCAGGGCATCCAGTCCTGCTCTGGTGTGTGTCCATATATCTGAGGTGCCCCACTGCTGGTGGAGCACATCTTTGTGCTGCAGAGAGTGTGTGTGGGGAGGGATGGCATGGTAGATCTCTCCTTCTTGAAAAGCAGGTTTTTTTCCTATTTATTTTCTTCTTTTTTTGAAACAAATGAAGGCTCTAAAGAGTTTAAGGATAGACCTTTTAAAGATTTTTGGTAATACAGGAGGAGCCTGTATTTTCCTCTGTTTATTAGTGCAAAACTGCCCTGATGGTAAAATAACTGTTAGTTGGAAACTGTTTTTCTCTATCATGAGCCAGATGAATACAAACTTATATTTCATTCAAAGCAACTTGTCTTGAAAAGTACCAACCACTGTCTGTGCCATGGAATTGGTTCCAGTGATTTCATTCAGTAGCATGTCTTGATTTCAAGACACATCCTCTTGTAAATATGGATTGTATCATGCTTCTCTTTGTGCATACAAACATTAGCAGCCATTTCTTGTCTGAAATTAACATAACTGCATTTTCCACTCCTCTGACAATATAATTTTACTTCCTCAACAGGCCAACAAAGATATTCAAACCCATGTTGAAGAAATAAGCCTAAAAGTTCTCCCAGAAGAGATACAGTATAGAAAGGTAGGGCCTTTCCATAAAAGCTTCCTTTAACTCTAGTATCTTAAAGCTACAGCTGTCCTGAGCATTCCCACTTTTGGGAATGCTGTGCAGCCTAGTGAAGCAAGATATTTTCAATTTTAATAACTTTTTAAGTACATTGTTCTGTATTTTACAAACATACTTGGGGGATTTTTGTAGAGCTGCATGATAAAATGATTTTAAATATTTTATTCAAGGCCTGTGTTGTGATTTATTCTGAAAAAAACCAAAACCTTCTGAAACCCAGAATGTGGGCTTTAAGTTTCTGCCTGGATTACAGAGTGTGGCCAGAGGACAAGGCCACTACTGTGGTGGCATTGCTTCCAGTTGTCTCACTGCAACAAGAATAACCATTATGGAATAACCAGCAAGAACATGGGACAGCAAGGTGTGTGTGTGGGGGGAGGTGGGTGTATTTTGGTTCTTCCACTTGTCCAAAGTTTCCTGCATGCAGAACTTTCCCTAGATTTAGGTCAGCATGGACCTAACAGGTACATATATGGTAAAGTGGTCTGTATTCAGTGAAGAATTTCAGGGCACCCATTTGTTGGATGAAAATGTAATGTCTGACATCATGCTGAGGTAATTTGGACTATCTGATGAGTAAAGACATATATATGCCTATACACCCTTGATATATGTAAGAGGGTCATAAATAAGACATGGTCCATTGTGGGAAAAGGTGCATTGTAGATTTTAATCTACTGGGAGGAGAGACTATACAGTGTTTATAATGGTTCTGCTTGTATTTCAGCCCATGCTTACTGCAACAAGTGCTCATAAACTCGTCACTTGAAGGCAGTTTCTAGGACATGGGCAGAGTCACTGTGCACATATCTGGGGAATTCACAAAGTGAAAAAAGGAGAGAAAAATGCCAATACCGCCATGCTGTGCCCTCAGGGCTTTNNTGTGACCTCAGGCCTTTGTCTTCTTCAAGGAACATGCTATGCACAAGTAGCTCAAGCAGCTCTTGTTTTTGATCCATGTGTAGAGCACAACATGTTATCTGGCTAATAAGAAATAATCATACTTAAACCACTGGTTTCCACAGCATAATACCTCTAAAGGGTGGACCTCAGAATGCCTTCAAAGGGTGGACCTCACACCTACACTGATAAATAGACAGCAGCAGTGCTGGCTGGATGCCCTGCACTTCCCACAGCTGGCAAATCCATGTTCATATAGGCATCCACCTTTCTCAATGACCAAGAAAGCTGGGTTAATTTCCAGTCCCATGATGTTGTTTCGAATGGATGAAGATAGGTGCTAGTTGATTCACTGCCTTTATATTTGACATGGGGCAGTTCCCAGCCAGACTGTCTGCTTTCTGTGGCTGCACAAGTTAAATAACATTTTGATGCTGAAGAATATTT
>VZTT01047479.1:70990-105824 GCA_013400855.1 Buphagus erythrorhynchus
CAGATTAATAATCCCTTCCAATTCAAGCCATTTTTATCTCCATCCTCCCCAAACCCCAAATCCAGTCTGTTTCTCCAGCACCCCCTGCCAGCATCTCCCACTCAGGAGCTCTAAGATTTTGAGATGCAATATTTTGCATAAAGTGCTCAGTTTCCCTCCTCCTGGCAGGGATGGGGAAGGACAAAGCAGGCAAGAGGCCAGAGCATGCACTCATTAGCTTCTGTCTGCCAACAAGTTGGGAACATGCAATGTTATACGAAATGTCTGGCTGTTATAAAAGTCTTTGGTTAAGTAATCACATTTCTCTTGCATAAGCACTTGTTTTTGGGAGGCTTTAGCCAATCGGAGGCTGCAGCAGCACACAGACAGAAAGTGTGTCTAACTTCTATGAGATTTTATTTTTCTTTTAATAAAAAGGGATTATTAATCTGCTGAGAGTTGTATGAAATCTCTTTAGGTAAGTTTAGGAGGCGGAGACTCCCCAGCACTGCTTCTTGTAGATGAACCACAGCCGTAAAACGCTGCCATAAAGCCCGTGTGGATTCCTGTGAGTAATATTTCTGATTCTTCTAATGGGTGTT
Source organism: Buphagus erythrorhynchus (assembly GCA_013400855.1). Lineage (NCBI taxonomy): Eukaryota > Metazoa > Chordata > Aves > Passeriformes > Sturnidae > Buphagus > Buphagus erythrorhynchus. Next base: position 71,572 of record VZTT01047479.1, read on the forward strand.
TGTGACTGGAGACTGCAGGCAGGAAATATTTCAGACGTTTATTGCAAGCAGTAAGTTAGAAGGTGGCAGGAGGTGAGAGACACTAGTGAAATTACTGACCTGTTTAATAAGGCTTTCCTCTTAGACTTCCGTAAGCAAACATGGGTTTTTCTGAAGCTGTGCAATCAAGGTCTTCCAAATATACTAATGAAAAAGAAATGTGATGCTGAAGTCAACTACAGGACTATGGGAGGACAGAGCTTTGGCCTGACAGGGAGATCACAGGACCATCTAGTCCTGTGTACTGGTTTGGAGCAGACAAATGTCTTATTCTTATATTCTTTCCTTGATCATTGACAGGTGTACAGTGATATTTTTCTCCTATGTTTTCATGGCTTTCAGAAATCTGCATGTCAGTTATTTCCTAAGCCAGAAATGATATCTCTAATAGTACAACACAATATTACAACAATGGATTTTTCTTGCCAGAATTTGCTAATCCAGTGTATCTGTTGAAGACAACATGTTGTTCTGTGATTTGACTGACGTAAATCTAGTTGGGATTTCATATCTTGCATTCTTCCACATAGGATTTTAATTTTTATTTTTTAAAAGGGTGGTTTTTTCTGTTAAGATAGAACTGAAAAGGGAAAAACATGTATGGATTCACAGAAAAGAGAATTTCCCTTCCCACTTCCTTGTGACGTGTCTGGAGGCAGCACGTTCTGTGAACAAAGCCTGGAACTATAAAACAATCCACTGAAGTGGAAACTAGAATTTATTGTTCAAGACTGAGCAATGTGAAACAACTCAATTGTTACTCCTGCCAACTCTGGAAAGCATTGAAGTGCCACTGTAGAGAGAAAGCAGCTCAAGTGCTGAACTGTGAGGAGAAATAAAGCTGTTGCCTATAGTTGGGTGCATGTGTGCTTATTCTTAGAGGTGGCACTGAACTTCTGGGATAGAATAAATTCTGGACTAATGGAAATCACTTGGGAAAGCTCAAGTCACTACTAACTAACCTTGAAAAATTGTAGAATGTGGATTTCATAGTCTATAAAGTTCTTGAGACATGCTAAAGCATTTAAAGCTTATTTGCAGCCAGTAGATGAGGAGGTAATACCACCATGAAAGGAAGCTCGTTTGTGGGAGTTATAGGATTAGGGAGGTAAATGTGAGAAGTTGAACTAAAAGGCACTTAGCTGCAAAGCGAAGACTTCAACATTTTCATATTTGCTTCCTGGAGTGGGCAAAATTGATAAGTCTGTTTGCTTCAGTAAAACTGCAACAGTGATGCCAGATAAGCTAATTCTGTGGGCTAATTATTTAGGTTTTTGTGAAAACCTTAGGCAAACCTAAGTTATGGCTCTTGCAATGGAGGGTGGCAGAACAAGCGGCTCTCCCAAAGCTTCCTATTTCCCTTCTGCAACCTCACGAGATGTCTTCAAATGGAGATGCTCCTAGCCCATCCAAAAGCCTCTTTAGTTCTAATGAAAACTCCACAAATAAATGTTGGCACTTAAAAATTTGTGAATTTACAACATTATTTCTAAAACAGTCTCTGGGATGTGAAAACAAATCCAGGCTTCCTTTAGGATAAGCCAACAATATCTCCGATGTGTTTCAGAGTAAGATGGATGCTCTACATAAGTTGAAGATTTTGGTGATGTTTCTGTCACTGACTACTTTCACGATCATGGTGATAATGAATGCTGGAAATGCCACGGGGACTTTCAAAGGTAATGCCAGCAAATTTTCTTCATTCAAAAGTGGGTTTCATGCTTTATATCATGCAATGACACAAGGTGGTTTACATGGGATAGATGTGTTTGCTACCTCATCAACACTCCAAATACAACTTGTTCTGTGGAAGGTGGAAGTAGCTGGTGCATCCTTCAGGTATTACAGCCAAACACCTGAACCCTATCCAGTCCCTTGAAATCCAAGTAAATGTCCCCACAGAAGCTGGACCTAGTGGTGGTTGAAAGGCAGACCCTTGTATCCCTGGTGGAAGATGTTCAGGCTGCTGCTATGGGTTTGGAGATGACAGTGGTGCTGAGTTTGAACACTACCTGGCTGAATCTGCCAGAAACTGCCTTCATGCTATCCTCTGGATTACACAGACAGCTGGTTTTTCTGGTTCTGTGTAAGAGGGAAGGTGCATGGTGTTCCCAATAAGGGACGGTGATCCCATGATGGACGTCTAAACCAACTGCAGCACGTGGCTGGTTTGCACTAAGGGCATGCTCTCATCATCCTTGAACCCACTGAGGTAGGGAAGAAGACTGAAGGTTGAGGAAAATCAGCAGTCTTTCCCCATCATCTGGATGTAATAACACTTTTGCCTACAATAACATTCACCACTGCAGGTCTGTTCAGGACAACCCCTGGAAACATCTCGGCCAAGTACAGCACTGATTTCACACCAGCTGGCTGGACTTTCCTCATCTGGAATGTGATCTACACCTGGCAGCTTGCTTGGCTTCTCTACGCCTTGTCAGGGATCTGTCGAAGGTATTTTCCCTACTTACTGTTTACAGTACAAATGAGAAGGGACAGTGACTCTTCCCTTTTGGAGTAGCTCAGTCTCTTACCTCCCTTTCAGGGGTTTCTAGCAAGAGCAAACCCATTGACATTTATCTTGACTTGACATGTTGAAGCTCTGTGGCTGGAGCATCTTTTATGTCCAGCATCCAAAGCTGGGAAGCAGTTTGGAGGTGTATTTGGAGGTGTATATGAACTCCTCTAAAGTGTGGACAGGTATCAAAGTGTGTAAACTCCTCTGTGAGGCCTCATTTCCAGCAATTCAGGGAATCTGGCAGATTTATCCAGTACCCACATTTACCCACTGCTAGAGGCTGAGAATCTACAGGGGCAAAATTAGTGGATTACGGGGCTAATGCTTTGAGTTTTATTTCTGTCAGAAATCAAACAACCAGCACTGGGGAGTCTCTTGGTTTGTGGAACTGGACTGGAAACTTTTCCTGGGGCTATGAGATCAGTAACTGCCTGATAAGGAAAGCCGCAGGTATTTCTGTATTTTATCAAAGAAGGACACAGAGGAGAAATAGTCTGATTTAAGCCAAAATGTTTAATCCCAATGTAAAGTCCCTCCTAATATAAGGAAAATGAGGCCAGAAATGTTTGTTTGGTCAGTGCAGGCATTGCTTTCCTTTCTCCATACCCACTTACCCACTTTTTCTGGCAGGAATGAACTTGGGTATGTCTTTATGAAGCCAGACTTGCTGCCAATACCTTTTTATGTGGCATGGTGTCTGAATAATGGCCTCAATATTGGATGGCTCTTTCTGTGGGACCGAGAGTAAGTTGTCTTTTGTTACAAATACTTTCTAACATTCTTGATGGGATTGCCCTAGTACTTTTTTTTCCCTCTATGTTTTTTTTTCTCTGTGGGAACACTTACACCTGTAAAACTCTATGCCAGGCTTTGACAAAATGAAGCCTTCATAAAAGTTTGGGGGTTTTGCATTATGTTGTCACCTTGCCCATAAAACAGATTGGTCACTGAAGCCTAAGATTTCCTCAAAGCTGCTTTTATTCTACATTTTTAACTCCACAGGTAAGACCGGAGCCATGCCTCTCTTCATTAATGCAGTTAAGCTCCTTGCCTTGGATTGTTTCCATAATGATGGAGACATTAAGGGCTTATGAGAGCACCACTGTCAAGAGGTGAAGAAATCATTTGCAGTCAGGAAAACAACTTCATGGTTAACAGAGTAAAACAACAACAGCAATATGTCAAAATGAGGACTATGTGTAGTGATTACCTTTATTAAAGGCTGATCAACTTTAATGCCAGCAAAGGCCAAACACTAAAGCTACAAATTAGGGCATTGTGACACCACTGAGAAAAATGTGATGTCTATTATGTGCATACATGTTCTTTGTCCTAGATACCTTCTTCCAGCCCTGGTGTTCCTGGCAGTCCTCTCTCTTACCACATGTGCTTCCCTGTTTGTTTCCCACCGAGCCTTGAGCATCCATTCCTCATGGTTTGTGAAGGGTCACAAAGCTGAGCTCTGGCTCATCCGCATTCTGGTAGGTGGCTTTTGAGAAGCTGTGCTGTGGGTAAATGGTAAAAAACCTCTGTGTAGTGCTGGAGGTGTCAGAGTGAAAGATCCAGTGGCAGAACATAGCTAAGGAAAGATTTCTGCCCTGCACAGAAAAGTTCCTAGCAACCCTTTTGGAAAGGCATCTACATCTCTTGGCACAAACTGGGAGTGGGCTCTGTTCTTTACACTTCCTGAAACAGCAGTATAAACACACAGCTGGGTTGGATCTCTACAGCCCCTTGGGACTCCAAGGCTTCATTTTTTCTATGTGTTGGGGGACCTATCCTGCAGCTAGGTCCAGAAGGCTGGCTTTACTGCACCAGCACCTACAGGTCACCAAAGACAAACAGGGATTACCTGTGTGTCACTCTTGTCCTCTTGCTGTGCTGCATGGCAGGTCCAGAATGGGCTGGCACTGTACATGACATGGACCAGCATCGCCACGCTGTTGAACTTCGCCGTTGTGCTGATCTACAAATGGAATGTGACCAATGAGAAAGCAACCACTGCTTCCCTGAGCATCCTGGCTCTCGGCCTGGTGGTATGGTAAGTGACACCAAGGGTCCCCACCGAGCCTCAGAAGCCCCTTCCACCTTTCACCAGTGGTGACCATCTGTTCCAATTCACTCATCACTTGTCCCTCTCCCAACATCAAGTACAAAGGCCTCTGTTATAATTCATGGCAGATGAATAGGAGTCTGGGCAGAGCTTTTATCCCCCAACCTTTGCAATGCCAATAAGCATTGTGGACGAGGAATATGTTTTTGTGACTTCCATGAGCCCAACCTGCCTTAGTTTTACAGGTGAGGTTGTGATACAGAAACCATATGAAATCTGGCTTTATTTTTCCCTAAACTTACTTTATATGAATTGTTTATTAATTTTTTGAATATTAGTAAATAAAAAATTTTGGACTCTTGTCCCAGCTGGCCCACAAAACCCCCCTTCTCTAATTCCTTTCTTAGGGAATGGAAAAAAAATACAGAGAAAATTCTTACTTTGGTCACTTTTTCTTCACAGGTTTTATCTAGAAAACTACTGTCTTGACAAGTATGTCCGCTATAACCTCACAGTCTACCCAGTGGTCATAGCAGCTCTGACTGGCAGTGCGTGCAGGAACAGATCATTTTCATCCCCACTGACCAATGACGTCTTTATAGGTGAATCTTTGTAACTTCTGTAAAAGAAGGCCAGTAAACAATTCACATTCTTCCTCTGTATTGAGGGCAGAGACACTCGCCACTTGAAAAGCATTATTTGTTAAAAGCAGAACTAGGGACATATTTGAAGGTATTAATTTTGCTAAGGAAAGATCAGAGCAGAAATCATTACCCATGAGCCTTGGGGCTGAACCCAAACCTTGTGTTGTCTCAAATTCACTTCCCAGCGCAATATGTTTGTCCTGCAATCCTCCATCACCCACTTGGCTCCTCCAGCAGCTGCATCTGACATAGGGCAGGCCAAAGGAAAAGCAAGGCTGGGATGAAGGCCGTGGACTTCCATTTGCCCTGTATTGTTGGGCATATTGGAGCAGTGCATGAGCTTCTGACCCACAGAGGGCTTCACAGTGCAAACCCATGTACATGCTCCCCTTCTATGCAAAGCTCAGGCTAGCCTTAACAAGTTTTCCTGGGATTATCTGTTTGCTGCGAGCCACTCTAGCAGAGTTGAGTGTAGTCATCCGTGGTAAAAGGGCTTAAGCTGTCCAAATTCTGTACAATCACAGTCTGGCAGAAGCTGTACCATTATGAGCAGTTTTATGCTGGCATGAAAGGGACTGAGCTGTGTGAACTCTGAATCCTGCTGAAACAGTTTGAGATGTCTATTCCCACCACGGGGTCAGCAGAAGGGAGCATGTTCCCATCCTTCAGCCTTCCCACTGCCACATACCAGTGGCTAAAGCTAAATTCTGGACTGGCATCACCACTGGAGTTGCTCCAGTACAGTTCTCTCTGCTGTAAGCACAGCTGGAGCCTGGTCATGTCTGAAAGCACCCAGCAGGACTTGGCAAATCTTGTCTGCCAAAGCCACAGGGGCACTGGAGGCTTGTCCCCTGATGGTTGTGGCCACCAGGAATGTGGAGGTGTGCATGGTCTCTGGCAGGCAGCTCTGTTCCTGCAGTAGGTACATTTCTTACCAACAAAACTTCATTATAAGTGGTTCAGCTTGTTTGGCTGGTAGGATGAGAATGTGCTTTTCCCAAACTAGTACATGTTTCTTTATATAGTTCAACTATTCTTGGAGTATTTTGTTAATGTAATGTACTTTAACTCCTGTGTCCAGGAAGCCTCCCCCTTCACCTGGAAGCATTGGGCAAATTTCACTGTATAACAGTAAAACTCTGAGAGATACAACTCTGGGGGGTAATGGATCCTGTACAGGCGATTGTGGTTTTTTTCTCTTTTCCTGAATACCCCCTGTTCTGGGAGCATATTTCAGTATGACAAGAGCCACTGGCTTTTTTTATGCTCTAACACACTTCTGTGTTTTTTCCCCAGTCGTTCTGCTGGTACTGACATGCTTGATCTTTGCTGTTCGGCTGGGACTAGTCACATGGAGACACTGGAAGAGGCCACTGGAAGCTTCAGAATCCCGAGGTCCATCAGGCACACTGGCCTGAGACCTCTGGCACATTGTGGCCGATACTTGAAAGGAAGTAAAAACAATTGGGCATGTGCTGGTCCTTCCTTCCTGTATCAATTTCCTTGTGCTTTTCTCTTTTATTCTACATTCCAATTGCAGTCTTGTGTCTGCAAATGTCTTGCTCCCACATTCTCTTGGATCAGCTATTCACAACCCTGGCTTGAATTCCTTTGGTTTTTCCCTGGAAAAGTTCAGGAAAAGGTCCTGAGCAGCCCCGTGCACCTTTGTGATGCCTGGGCTGTGGCTCTCCTCTCCTGCCAGTGCAAGGAGGGCTGCCAACAGGCACCCAGCACGCTTGCACACACAGTTGCTCTTGTTCTTTCCTTGGTAGCTCACTTTCTTTGAAGTGCAAATCCAAGTGGCCTGTCCCTGGGATTCCAGGGGAGCAGTGGGAGGTTTGTCATTCCCTTGGCCATCGGTGCTGAGCATCCTCAAGCCCTGGTGCTGTCAGCAGATCTCCTGCAGGCAGCCACGGCTCCTTTCCCTGCTTCTCTTCAGCGTGACAGGAACAGATGCTACAATTTGATGTCTACCTTTGCAGTATCAGCTCTGAGATTTGATAGTCAAGGGGGCAGGGGGAGTGACTGAAGATTTCTGACACAAATGTGTTGCCTTTCCCTGAGCTGTGCACAGCTTGGGCTGGCTGGATGTCTCTCACTGGGGGAGGGTTTGTGGCTACTCTGGAAGGAGGCTAAATGTACAGATGAGCTGGTACCTGAGCTGGGTTGAAGCCTGATGCTTCAAAGGAAGCCTGTTTAAAGAAAAAAGGAAAAAATGAACCGGTAGAGCAAGTTCATCCTGGATCAGTGCTTTCTCATGTGGCTTCACCACTTCTGAGTCGAGATTAGGAAGCCTAAAACTAGATTGACTGAATTTTTGGACCACTGCCTCTCCTTCCTGTGCCTAATCGAGAGTTGGTGGTGCCTCACAGGTGTCTGGAAAGTCTTTGCACGGGGAAGGTGTTTCAGGTGTTGAACATCTTGCAGTACTATTAACAAAGCTAAATTCTAAAACATGTGCTATTGTTTGCATTTAACAAAACCCAAAAGCACTGTAATGCAGTTCCTCTCATTGTTCTGGTGTGTGCTTGTTTTTTAATTTTCAAATAAATCAGCTAATTCTACCACTCTGCCACTAACTCTGTAAATCATTTAAAGCAACTGTCCTGGCTCCCACCTCACTCATGCCCAAGGTTCCAGAGTGACTCTGGGTCCCTTGCTGGGATCTCATGAATATAGCTGCTTCCACTGATGATCAGCCTTAGAGGTGAAGAGTTGGAGTATGTAGATTGTTAGGTATGATTTAAACTCCATTGTCCAGCATGCTGTTCATTAAGTTTCTGTTCTATAAGCTCTGCCTCCCAAGAGCCCAGCTAATAAATTCCCAGCAGCCTCTCCATTAGCTGCCTTCTTTAATACAGTGGTGTTAAATCCACTTGCATGGGGATTAAGGGGTCCAGGCAAGGTGAGAAGCTGCTGTGAGGTTGTGCAGCAGTTAATGCATGGGAAGGTTTTGCATCCTCCTGAACAAGAAAATTGCAAACAGCTCCTGGACCACGGCAGCTGCACTGGTTTTTCACAGGACATCAAAAAATGCCCTCAGGAGGTTTCTTGGTGTCTGTACCTCATGTCTGTGCTGGCCAAATGACCAGAAACTATATCAAAGAATGCAATTAATTATCTGGGGAGAGTTGACAGGGCTTTTGCAAAGCGAAATCACGTCTCACAAACCTCTGAAGGGTTCAAAAAGCACAGGCAAGGGTGAACTGTCTCATATTTCCACTGGCTTTCCACAGAGGCACAAAAGCTGTCACAAAAATCGAAGTCCTCCAATTGCAGATTAAAGCTGGGAAGCACAGGGGGTGTTTCTCCAGGAAGGGAGGTTGCTGGTGCCATGTGTCATGGGCTGGATAAGGTGGCCACTAGAAATTAAGGGATTGCTTCATGATGGGCAGTTATTTAGGATGGTAAAGGAGAAGGTAAACTGGGGAATTGCAAATAGTTGTTAACGGAATTCAGAGAGGACAGAAGTCATTGCAGGAGTGTACCAAAAGATGCTGTGCTTCACCTTGCTAGTGACATGCTCTTATCTGGCCCCTGCTACTTGGACACAAGAGTTTGGGGTATTGGCAGCCATTCTCACCCAGACATTTCCACATTTGGCAGCAGTAGAGGTAAACCATGTATCAGGAATGGTAGGAAAGGAGGAAAGCTTAGAACACTCTCCTGCCTCTCTAAAGCTACTGTGCATCCACATCTTGAGGGCTTTGTGCAGCTCTGGTCCTTGCACTCCCAGGAGATTATTAAGGGTTTGGGAAGAGCAATGGCATCAGGGAGTGAGATGCCACCCTGCCCATTCATGCTCCCCAGAGCTGAGGGGCAGCTCAGGAATGTGAGCCCCTTCTCCATGAGCACCTTGATGTGGTGACACAGGGCTGGGTGCTGCTCTTCCCTCTGCTCTCACCACTCCAAAACCAGCTGTGAGGAGAGACTTAAAGGCCCTTTTCTGATGAGGTGCTGCAGCAGCACACATTTAATCTTTGCAGACCTCCCTGTGAGAAAGCCCCTGATGACTGCCCTGAAATGATAATACTGAGCTACCCCAACCCTCATTTGGCCACCCACAAATAATTTCCTTGTCCCCAAAACCCTCTCCAAGCTCTATTTTCCCATAGCTGGTGCAGACAGAGCTTCCCGCAGCTGTTCCAGCACACAAAGCTCCAGCCAGCTTTGGGGAAAATGGCTTTTCTTCCATCTGCAGCAGGAACAGGAGCTTAAAAATAAACCACCTGCCCCTTTCTCTTTCAGTGGGCAGGGGGAAAACCAAATGAAAAATAAGTGTGACCCTTCCTCTTCAGACTTGGGGATAAAGATAGCTTCAAGACTATTTTTAAAGGCTTTTATTTTTTCCTGAAATGCCTTATTTTTACTTGTCATCCCAAAACCACCACTACATGATTTTGCCCACAAAAGATTTTTCTTTTGGCAGAGCTGCATTTCAGAAAGCTGGAAGCTTGCCAACCTTTCTGCAAAAAATAACCAATCCAGCCTTTGTTTCCATGAATGATTTTGGGATTTGGGTGAATTTTACAGGATTTTAAATTTCTTGGAAAGCTGGTGGCCTTAAGAATGCAAGGCCTGAAAAAATAGTTTAGTTTGTGAAAAGGTGGTTCTGAAAAGGTTCATGTGCCTTGTAGGCCAGCCTGGGATGTGACCTAAGTCCCCTAGACCCACGGGGCTGGAAGATGGATGGGGCTGGCAAAGCTAGGCATGATGAGGTTCCCAGGACATGAAGGTATACTTTGCTTTCTGATACAAAAACTGGGTTTACACTTCTCATCCTCTGCAGAGATTCCCTCTGTGGCTAAATGGGGAAATAGGTAAAAGCAGGGTGATCTATAAAACACTACTGGGTAGACAACTTCAGTACTATGCCTGGGGATGCATGGGGATGCTCCTTCCCCAGTTTGGGGCCAGCTCCTGCTCAGGCAGCCTCCATCTGAGAATGACCCATCAGCTTATCATAATTTTTCCATAGGGGTGTATTGGCTGGGCAGGATATTTCTGAGGCTGCTGGACTATTGTTTTCAGTAAAAGTTTCTGTGAAAATCTGATTCAAAAAAATGTTGTATGGGAGAAGTTGTGGGGCAAGGGAAATATGCAATTGAACTGAGAAAGCAAATGTGTTCATTCAAAAGGAATTATTTTTAAAAAATGAGATTATAAGATCCTGGGTCAGGCTCTCATTAAAGCCCACACAGCTTCCAAAGAAAACCATGCTTCATTTCTTGTCTTAGGACTCAGCTGGCTCCTCTTCAATCATGGTGAGAGCTGATGGGAGCCTGGGATCAGGGTAGCCTCCCTTTGACACCTCCCACCAGCAGCAGCTTGCTCCAGGCAGCACTCCCCGGACCTCATCCTGTCCTCAACCCCCTGACATTGCACCCCCTCATGATGCTCTTGGTTATAGAGCTCAGGCAGAGTCCAGGCAGGAGCCTCGCCTGCTGGGCTCCCAAAAAACAGAGCACCCAGGCAGAGGAGACATTATGTTACAGCCTAATTTGTTCTTGGCTTAATGCTACCTTCAGGACTAATTACTTTATATTAAAGCATCTGTGAAATGGAGTAATAAATACAAAAAGCTGAGCCTGCTGAAGAGATGTTACTCCACAATGCAAAACATCAGAACAGAAAGAAGCATTGTTTTTCATCTGCAATTCAGAGCCAGTTTGCAAACCCATCTCCTGGCTGCATCCAGGGGCAAGGGGCACAGTGGGATACAGGGATTGTTGCTGAGATATGGGCACAAGTGGCACCAGCCACAAGGGCCACCACCACCACCAGGAAAACATGGAAACAGGAAAACGCTTCTCATGTCATCTTGTTGGAGGAACGCTGGCAATGGAGAAGGAACACAAAGAAGGGTGGCTCCAAATGTGGCACCCCAAGCACCCCAAGCCCAGCCCTGGGCGGTTGCACCTCCATTTCCTTATCTGAGATGCAGAGATGAACAAGACAAACCTCTCTGTGGAGGACTGTGAAGAACTGCAGATAAAAGCATGGAATACATACGAGGATGATTAAAGACAGCAGCACCCTTTGCTATGCACTCAGTCTAAACACGCTGGGCCATCCCGGGCTCTTTGAAAACTGTTAGATGTTTTCCAGCTAAATATTTATTTTATCTGCCGGGACAGCCCTGTGTCGGGAGATCAGCTCACTCCCTCTGTCAAAGACATCTCAGCAAAGACTTGTGGGCTGGGGCAGGACTCATGCATGGGCTGAACATGTGGGAAAAAATGCTGGAGCAGCCTCAGAGCCTTACCCTGCCCCCAGCAGAGCTGGGACACTGCTCAGAACATGCATTGGCTGTGTGATAGCACCATGGGCCTTCCCTGCTGGAAAATTTGACTCAAAACTCTTGAATAACCACTCAAGGATGCTGTATTTTCTCCCTCCTCTTTGGGGAACAAGGGTCTTGAAGGCCTTCGGCCAAGAATCTGGTAAAATGTGATATTTAATCAATCAAGAAAGGATATTGCCTGCTCAGGATGGGACTGATTAGGGAGTGCTGGAAGTGACAGTGACATTAGCTGGCAATTTGGGTTGTCTCAACACTGTTCTAGTAAAAACATGAGTTTAAAAAAATGGGCATTAGTGGAAAGTATTTAGCTTAAGTATGTGGTCCATGACATATTTTTATTCAAGAGAGGGGAAAAAAATTGTGTTTGGGCCTGTGGTTGCCATTGCTTACCCTGGTGGCAACGCATATTTTGCCACCTATTTCGCAGGAACAGAAGGGAGGAATATTTTGCTGTGAAATGTTCTCAGGGCTGAGAGGAGCACAGGGATTGAGCAAAGACATGTGAGAGCTGTGTCAGACCAACTTGCAAGCCAGAGTCTGAGTTTCCTTGTCCTAATGCTTCACCTTAAGCCCATTAAAAATGTCATGGACAAAACACCTGCATGCTGTTGTTGTTTTCGACTCTGGTCCAGGCAAAAAATGCAGCCTCCTGGGAGGCTTCCCCTTATTTATGGGGTGCCTTTCGCACTGCAAATTTGTTTCTTCCTACTACTCTTGGCATGAGAAACTTCCCTCCAGGAGTGGCAATGTATTTGGTAAGAAAAGTCCCATCAGATAGAAGCTCGCCACAGACGCACTTAGAGAAGACCAGAAACCATGAGGAGATGTCCACTATGTGCCTGATACCAGCAGCAAGGGTGAAGTCATGGCTTAGGGCTGCATATATCCTCCATCACTGCTGCAGCAGGTGAAGGTGTTCCATGAGGCATTTTTGTCTGATGGCTCCTTGATACCCAGGACAGGCCCTACACACCAGTCATGCCAGGCACATTCCTACCCTGATGCACCAAACCACTGTTTGGATGCTTCTGACATCTCCTTGGGAAGACAACACCCAATCTGATTTGGGACAATGTATTTATATATCTCTTTACATTATCACTCCATCAAGAACACCATCTCTCCAACCTGGAGCTCACCTGACCAAAAGATGATAGGAAATGATGGACGCATTGTCCATATAACACTAGCCAGAGGAATGTATCCTACTCAAAATAGTAGGAACAAAAGCTGCTAGCATGGTTTATGGAAATCAGGAAAAATGCTGTTGTGGTTCCTCGCACAAGAACATCTTGTTCAGCCAAATGCAAAGGTGTTCCTTGAGGACACTCCTGCAGAGACAAGGAGACAGGGTGATGGCAGTGATGTTGGTGCCTGGCTGGGAAAATGTAAAGGAAGCATTTGAGAATTATCACAGCATTACCACAAAACATATGCAGGCAGAGTAAGAATGAGGTCAGGACTTCTGCAGCATCTGATCCTCTTCCCTTTTCTTCCAGCACTGGCACCACGTTGGAGGAGGGGAATGTGATGCTCCCGCCCATATTCCAGGCTGAGGACAGGGAGGATCCCTGCTGCCCTTTGGGAAATTTGGTCTCATGGCTGCTACCAGACCGAGGTGTCCCCAGTGCTGGAGCTGCTCCAGCCTACAGTGGCAGTGGGGACACTGATATAAGGCGGCACCTGCCGCCTGATCCTGCAGCAAATCCAAATCCTGCAGAGCCAGCCATGGCTGCTTGTGTATTTCTTTGCTCCCTGCAGCAAGCTTTAGAGCGCAGTATTGGTTGCACGTTATCAGCTTGGGCAGAGAGAAGCTGAAACAAAGCAAAAAGCCATCCCAAAAATGCTCATGATACTGCCCTTTGTGCTGCTGAGCTGTCCTGGTGACCTTGCTCAGATGCTGTGTCCACGTCTCTGTGTGGGATGCCAGCCTTGCTCACCACGTCATTTTCTACCTGAAAACCTGTCCCTGGGGCTTCCCCCCAGGGTATAAACCAGGCAGAGATGTTGACGAGTGACAAATGTGTGCTTCTTAAGTAGTCAGGAATTGCAGCCCAGACCCTGGGGTGTATGCCTGAAGCATCATTCCACAAAGCCTGTGCTAAAACCTGGCCAAGTTTTAATCTGCTCTCTGGATACTGAGGGCAACCTGCACTTAGGCATCCACTCACGGGAGCAGACAGCTTGCTGCAGTCAGCTGAGATGATTTCAACTGGCATGAGGGTGCAGTGAGATGAGTTTTTTTTCAATATTAATGAACCCTTATATGTTTCATTCTGTTAAATGGGAGGAAGTGAGCAGAACGAGGTGTCCTGGGGCTGGCTTACACCAGCCCTCATGCCACATGAAACTCCAGCTCTTGAGAGATGAACTTTAGTCCTACCAAAAAGCTCCAGTGTTTAGTTTAAAAATGCTTTGCTCCTACCCACTCAGGGGTTGCAGATGTGTTGCTGAATGGGTAGGCAACAACTTCAGCAGCTCAGCCAGCCAATGGGGCTATCCAGCGCCTGAGGGCAGGAAAACAACTCACAAGGCTGGGATCTGGGGCGGCATAAAAAGAGTCCACATTAGGAAGACCCGAGAGCATCTCTAGGATGAGACCCACTTGTGAGGGTTCCCATTATGTTGTTTTTGATGTGTCGATCAGAGAAGCCCATGGGGAAAAGGGAGCTTCCATTTCTTGCCCTCTTCCACTGATGCTGTCCAGATGCAGAAGTGGTTGAGCCTCTCAAAAGATGCAAGGCTTGGCATAAAGGGTTGGGCTTCCTCACTGGCCCCAGCAGCCTCCTAAAGGCTGTTTCCTCATTACTCATCTCCTCACGCCCCTCCATAAACCTCTTGATCTTCAAACATCTCTCAAAAGGCAAATACACTCGGTGTGAGGCAGGACTGGAGCAGCTGCCAGCATGCTGCCTTCCACGGCGTTGGGATGGAGATGGGCAGGGAAATTACTCCAACTCAGCTGGTGAAACAAGAATCCTTTTTTTCCCTTTCCCTCTTCTGATAGAAAGGCAGCTCTTTTCCTCAGCCATGATGGGACCTCCTATCTTTCAACACTGATCGATCACAAATCAAAGCAGTGCTGGGTCTTCACTTTCTGGAGCAGCACTTCTTGTGAGCAGCATCTCTAGCAGATGTTATCCATGCTCTGCACCAGATCCCAGGATCTGCTCTGGGCTGAACCTGGTGGCTGGGCAAGGCTCAGTGACATCACAGCCTGAAATTCTGATTTTGGTTCCTAAGCTTTGTTTGTTTCTCCTCTGCATGTCCAGGAAATTATTTTTTAAGAGGCCTGAACAGTGCCAAGGCTTTAAGGGACTGCAGGGAGAGCATGGCCAACCCAGGAAATACTGGGGGCCTGTTGCTCTGGAAGAAACATCTCCCTGAAACCCTGTGCAAACAATCTCATTCTCCCATGGGCAGCAGTGATCTGACTTGAGAAGTCTTTAAGGCTGAGTCTGATTATTTTGTTACACTGAAATTATCCTAATGAAATGTGGGAGGGTGGCAGTGCCCAAAATGCCAAGTCTGAGAACAGGCCTGGCTTCTGATTCCTGCAAAGCCAATCTCTTTGCTCAAGCTTTCCCAACCAGGGTGTGCAAAGCAATAAAGATCCTCTTGAAACCTCTTCACAGCTTGTCAAAGGAGAGGCTGTGCACACTGAAGGCATCCATGACACAGAGTACAAGCCTCTCTGGGGGTTTTGTCCTGCAAAGGTGGATTTCAGGAAAGGCTTGTTGTTGGGCAGTGGTTTCTGTCTTCACCACAGGGGGTTGAACAGGCTTCAAAAAGAGCAACAAATGCAAAAACCCATTGGCTGACTCATGGGTCTGAGGCTTCAAGATGAGACCCCCACACACACCTTGCAAAGAAAACACAGGAGATAATCAGGCAAGAAAACCTTGGAAATCCCTTTTCCAGCCAAAGCAGCCTGTCTGTGTCCCTGGGTATCTTTCCCCTTGCACAGTTAGAAAGCCTCTCCACTTCCATGCTGTACATAAACACATGCCATATTCCCCATCAGAGGGTGATAAACACACTTTTAACTCTAAGTGTGTTTATCTGTTGGCTGACAAGCGCCACTTAAGAGTTTAGTTTGCTGTGTCCTAAAGAGGTATCCTCCCTCCCGATGCCAGGAGGGTGCTGGAGTGTGTCTGGTGCTCCCCAGGGGCAGACCTGTCAGCCCACCCAGAGCTTCAGCTCTGCAGGTCCACAAGCCCTGGCTGAGGGCGCGTTTTATTTGATAGTGCTACCTGTCTGAGCCCATGGGAGGGCAGGGCTGCCTGGGGCTGGCACTTGGCTTTCGAAGGGGTGAAGGAGGAGGCACAAGCACTATGATCTCTTGCTGTGCCCGCAGGTGCTGAAGCTCCCAGGATGCTTTTGGAAGCGTTTGTCCACAAACCGTGTGCCCACATGGTTGGAGAGGGGAAAAGTGTCCTCCTTCAGCTAAGTCCTGGTCAGGGAAAGTTTGGACATCCTCTGCCAGGACATGATTCCTCTGTGGGGGCAAATCAGTGCAAACAAGGATCTTCCAGGCAGAGGGAAAATGATCGTGCCTTTTGTTCCATCTGCTCAGCTTCTTCCTCGACGCATTTCCCACTGCACTGCAACACGACCTAGGGTTCTTCAAACTCCACTGCCCATCCTGCTTTGCAGCTGTGGAAAACATCCCCCGAACAGGAAAATATCCGTTCTCCTCCCGCCTGAGGCTGCAGCTGGAAATGCAGCACAGGAGAAACGGGCTCTGGCTGTAAAAGGGAGGGCGTAGAGCTCCATCTAGTGAAGGCTTGCGAGGGGACCATCAGCCAACCTGCAGCTGTGACTGCACTGAGACCGGCTGCGTCCTGGAATCATACAATCACAGAATTGTTTGAGTGGAAAAAGACCTGAGAGATCGTCGAGTCCAACCATTAACCCAGCATTGCCAAGCCCACCACTATACCATGTCCCTAAGCACCACATCAATGCATTTTTTGAGCACTTCCCAGAATAGTCATTATACCAGATCCCTTAGCAGCCTGTTCCAGTGTCTGACCACCCTTTCAGTGGGGAATATTAAGTTAGTAAGACATGACTTTCCCTTCAAGAGCCCTTTCTGGCTTTAACTGTAGGTGCTTGCACCCTTAGGTAGGCACTGAGCAGGATCTTCTCCCCGGTTTGCACAGAGAGTATTTGTCCCACCAGCAGAAAAAGTGGAGATTAGAAGGGAGTGCAACTTCTTGTGGTGCTTCTTTTTCCAGCTTTCTCCTGTCCCTTCTTGAGGGAACAGGGCAGCTGGAATTTGTATGCAAACAATAAACAGAAGTCTTGCTCACAGTTGAGCCAAGCTGAGGTGGGCATTGCTACCATAGCTGAGCAGAGCCCTTTGTCAAAGAGTCTGAGGAGAATTTCAGGTTCCCTAGCTTCATGTGTTTGGACCTCAAATTGTTTTGTTCCAGGAAACCTTAAAAACATCCAAACCCTCTTTCCTGGTGCTCTTTTTTGTTGTGTGACCTCTCTCTGTCTGTGATTTTGGCCTGAGAGGTGGAGAGCCAAGACCCCCTCACAACTGCTGTGATATGCTGCCCATGTGCCAACCTGCCCCTGCAGTTGCTCTAATTAAAACCTCAAGGATGAGTTAACATGGCTTTCTTTTTTTATGGATGTATTTGAAGTGCCTCATTACTTTGGGCTGTAATTAAGTTATTAGAAGAAAACTTTAAGCTTTACAATCACCCTTTGTGACAAAATATCTCAGAGATCTGTCAAGCAGGTGTTTTAGAAAGTGAAAACACCTTTTGGTGCCAGAGCAGTCACAGATGTCCAAGGACAAGTCCGTGACAGCAAATCCCTGCCAATACCCCTGCCAAGAGCAGCCTGTCCTGTCATGAGCTGCCCTATGGGTTGCTGGCTGGGTCTTCTTCCAAGTCTGCTCCTTCATGGCAGTGCTGCTCTGATGAGGAGCTCATCCTGGTGTCTGTAACTGGGATCTTCCTGATGGAACGTGTCTTCTGGTGGCAACCTCTGCTCTGAGCTCTGTTGCCTCTCTATGCCTTCCTTGCCCAGAGGTGAGGGCCTGTTGCCTTTTTGCAGCTTCTGGTTACAGTCCTGCTCTCACCTCAGGATATGGTGCTTGGCCCTGAACCATTCCAACCCCTCAACAGGATCTCCAAGGTTGGATTCAGCTCTGCCTGCACCTACAGCACTAAGTCACTTCCAATACCCCTCTCCCCAGATCCTGCTTGGCTGAAATAATCCATGTAAACACTTCCTTGCAAACAAAGTGAGTGTGTGCACCTGCCACGCCCCTTGGCAGAGCTGAAGACGCTCATGCTGGCTCAGGGCACTTTGGGGATGCTCTTAAGGCCACCCTATGCAAAGCAGGATTCCAAAGGAAAGGCAGGGCTGAGCCCTGGAGCCCGTCCCCCCCCACTTCCCAAGGCCATGGTGTGGCCATTTGCTGGCTGTGCAAAACCCTCTAGAGGGAGCCCCGAGCCCAGACATCCCCAGGCAAAGTCCCACCGGGTCACTAAGATGCTCTGAGAGTGTTCAGATAGAGGTTTTGGGGGGTTTTGTTGTTCTTTGGGTTTTTTTCCTTTAGGCTCCACACTGCTTTAATGGTGTCATCGGCTGAAGCTACGGGCTTGCTTGCCCTCTCCGAATATTTCTGCATGTTCCCATCTCCTCAGGTGCCTCCTCACCCACCTCCAGCATCTGTCCCTCTTAAACCTCCCTGAAGAAGGTTGAAATCTCCTCCCAGGATGCCTCCAAGGGCACTGCACTAACTGAGGGTGGGCACTTCACTGCCCTGGCCCCAAAAGCCAGCTCTGGTGGGGAGCATTTTGAGGCAGCAGCCATCCTTATTGGCGTTCACAACTCTTCACACAGCAGTGCCCTGGGCCATGGCTGGCTGCTGGGGAGTCCCCAGGCTCCTGTACAAGCAGCACGACTTTGTTTCCTTACAGAAAGGGCCCTGTGGGTCTCAGTAGTGGCTCCATTCCCAGCCCATGCTGACAGCCAGCCCAGGGAGAGCAGGAATGAGCTTCCCACAGTGAGTTGCTGGGAAATGGCAAGGACAGGCCTTTTGTGCCTGCCTGGCAGGCTGAGCACGGTGCATGGAAAGGGACACTATGAACACTGTGCTTCCAACCAGAGCCTGCCCTGGACCTGCTCACTCAGTCCAGCAATGGGTCATCATGGGCCCCTGCAGCCTCTGTGCATGAGAGGCAGGTCCCACCCCGGTGTTCAGCCAAGAGCAGCTCTGAGTAGTTTCCAGCAGAAATCTCTGAGCCTTCCACTGTCTGGCATGGGTGATACAGAACTCACAAAGGCTTCTTTAGCTGTCTCTGCTGCTTCCTGCATAGGTTTCCTCTTTCAGCAGGTGGGTACAAACTGGAAGCCCTGCAGGAGATACTAGATCGCGTGGCGGCTCAAAGATTTGTGTGTGCATGTGTATAATAAAGGCACGAGCACGGGCAACTTCTATTAGTCTCAAAGTGTATCCTATGGTCTGATTGCACATGGATCAGAAAAAGTCACTTTAGCTCCAAAGGTGTCCATCCTGCTGCAGATCTTCCCAAGGGAGTATCCTACCTCTTCTGCCACCCCTCTGTCTTTCTTCTGCCACTCTGGACCTCTGAGTTATCCATGCCCAGCAGATACCCTGCCATTGCTAGGCCATGTGTCCGAGCAGCCACTAGGTGAATTGGGAACAGCAATGGAAGCTGCCTAGTGCCACTACAGCAGCTGTGTTCCCTTGTGTTCCAGCAAGGGTTGCAATGGCTCTCTTCCCCACCCTCACGACTCCCTCCTCCTCCTCAGCCACTTGCAACATCAAAGCCCTGAAGTCTCCACTCCTCCATTCTAGGGAGATCTGGTTTAGCAGTTAGTGAAGGATTTATGCTGTGATAGGACAATCACTGCTGCCTGTAGGAATAAGTCTCACGGATATTAACCATATTGGGATCGAGGCTCTGCTGGTTTGCCTTCTCCAGCCTGGCTGGATCTTCCTTCCTTTCCTGCCCATTCCTTTATTCATTTACAAGTCCTGTGAAGTCCCAAGCAACATCTGATTTCCATCCAGTTGGACAGCAAACTTACATTTTTCTCACGGTCTCTGTGCTCTTGTGCTTTGGCTCTCTGCCAGGCACTTCACATCTTTAACTTGCTTTTTTTTTTTTTCTTTCATTTCTCTTTCATTGCTTGGGTCCTCCCTCACTCTTTCCTCCTAGCCTTTAAAGGAAGCAAAATAAAAACGGTTGACAAGAAGAGCCAGACTCCTTCCAAGACTCCCCAGGGATGGACCTGCTCCCCTCCCTCCATGCCAAGTGGCCCAGAGATGCTTTCCTGCAGTCCCAGCAACAGCAGCTGCTCAACTTTCTACTCCAAAAGTGAGAAATGTAGCAGCCAGTGCTGATAAAAGGGGCTACTCTCCCTCTCCCTCTCGTTTTGCTCAGGGCTCTGCTGTCACTCGGGCACAAATCGCTGCCCCCAGCCACTTGCCAATGCCAGTAACCCTGCATGTTTCTTCTGTTTCCCAAAATTCTGGGTAACTGTTCTTGTTTTGGGGGGCCAAGTGGATGTTCCTCTCCCCAGAGGTGGTGGTGTTCTGCCACTCACCCACTTCCAGCCATCACAGGAATGCAGAGGGAACGCAACAAGTACCCTCAAACTTACTTCCTTTCTCACCACCTCATGGCCTTTTCGCTTTCTGCTCTGTTGACAGTAGGGTGGGAAAGAGACAGGAGCACATCCTGGTTTCCCCCTCCCCAAACCTCTTTCTTCCCAGGACTTTTTCCCTTTGACACCCATCTGGCCAGCTATGGATACAGGGATGACGCAGAGACGCTGACCCAGGCACCAAACTCCAGCATGGTGGAAACTCCTGCTGTTGGCAAAGCCTTGGAGCTGGCTGAGGACAGAAGGGACCAAGGCAGTTTCTCTAAAATATCCCAAAACCAACCCACCACAAGAGCACTCACCAGTCCCATTAGCCACTGGCGCGCAGCTACATTGGGATTGGGGATTTGCTAGTGATCCACACTGAAATGGAGTGCTATGGTGGCTTTTCTTCTACTTGGAGACAACCTTGAGGCAGAGTGAATCGGAAGTCATAGTGAAAATATCCTTCTGGATCAGATGTTTTTTGGGCTGCTGGGGCTGTGCACCCCCTTCTTACATACAGGCAAGTGTGTGGAAATCTGCTCTTGTGCCAAGACTTATTTTGATCACAGTGAACTTTGCTCCCTCTTGATTTCCTCTGCAGGAAGCAAAGTCCCTCAGGTCAAAAGGTCTCCCTGTTTTACGCAGGGGAAGTCTTCTGGCAGCATAGATATACAGCCTTGCCACGCAGACTCAACTGTTTTTTTCTAGGAAAAATTATTAATATTTAAATTACATCATGTTTTGAATCA
This sequence comes from Buphagus erythrorhynchus, assembly GCA_013400855.1. Lineage (NCBI taxonomy): Eukaryota > Metazoa > Chordata > Aves > Passeriformes > Sturnidae > Buphagus > Buphagus erythrorhynchus. The sequence continues at coordinate 92,522 of VZTT01047479.1, forward strand.
GAAGTAGGAGTTTTGCGTTAGCAGTTGAGCCTGCCCTCAAGTTTTTGAGGGCATGACAAATCTCACCAGTCAGTGATGACTGAAGGCAAAGGCTGCTCATCCCTTTAGGTTGGGCGTTTTCTGCACCTGCTCATGGAGATGCCTATTTGAAGCCAGATAACTGCAGAAATGTCTGTCATGTTACAAAACAGGAAAAGATGCACTTGATTTTTCTTTCAGACTGGATTAATTGGTTACTGCATCCCAGAGGGTGACAGGAATCTGCTGAGACAGCAATAAGTGCATTTTGAGGAAAGTGGAAAGCATCATTTTCTCATTTTCCTAGTTGACAAGACTTTGACATGTACTGGATATACGACCTTACCTCTCCTCCTTACCTCAAGCTGTCCCCCCATGCCTGGGACAGGTTTGTGGGGTGCCACCACGGCACCCTTGCCCCAGCCTCTGTCTTGGTCAGTCTTTCCACCACATTAAATAGGCTGCTCTCAACATTTTCCTTGATTTTGGGCAGAGTCGCAAAGGTAGCAGGTTTCATTCCATTCCTAGGTCTCATCCTCCAGAACCTCCTGTGGCAGACGGGACTCCCGTGCAATGGTTAGGCTTGAACATGCTGGTCAAAGAAGAGTTTAGGACTCTTTAGCCTGACTCATTTCTTTTACCTTCCCCAGTTTTACTTCTTTTTGCTATGGTGCCTGAAACTGCTGTGGGCTGAGCTTGGTGCAGAGAGCTGGGCATGCGAGCACTTGCACTGGAACTGGGGGGAACTTGGTGCCTCCCTGGGTGGCTGCCTCCTGCACAGCACATTGGGCACACCAGTGGTGCTGTTCTGTGCTATCTAACTTTAACACACCACCAAGGGACTCTTCTGGCTGTGTCCCGTGGAGACTGGAGGCAAAGACAAGCTGGGTTATGCCAGAGGAGTGTTGCTTCCCACACAGGCAGGTCAGTGCAAGGCACTGGTACAGCCTTGAGGTGCCAGAGCACCATGGCTTAGCAAAGTCTCTGCTCAATTACTGGGGTGCTTCAGGGAGAGGAGCCTGCCCCTTCACCTCTTTTGCCTGTTATCCTCCTTTTGTGAACATCTATGGTGTCTAGACAGGGCTGGGACCCACACAGAGAGCTTCTCCTCATTTTTAGCTGGATAAAAGTTGTGAGTGCTCCATGACTCACCCTGCTCCCTTGCACAAGGAGGAAACTTTCCTTTATTGCCTCCCTCTGTGATATCTTCATGTAAAATGAGTCCTGCTGGAATGCATCAAATCCCTATTTCAGGGGATTTGCTGTATGGAGCATCCTGCAAGCTCCCTTTTTCCTTTGTTTTTCCCCTCTACTGCATCTGCACCACATCTCTGCTCCATAGGAGCACCTGGAGACCATGCTGTCGTTTCAATGTGGCTGGAGTTTGCATCTGAAAGAGAAATCGGTTGTAGGAGTAACAATGAAGAAAAAGATGAAGAAAAAGGAGGAGGAGAAGAACAGCAACAAAAATGAGAAGGAGAAGAACACAAGAGAAGGACCTGGAGTGAAAATTTGAAGGAATGCATTGCACTTGTGTGAAGTTGTGTTTTAGCCCCTTTCTGTTTATCCTCCAACATTTTTATTATTGATCTTGGAAAGAAAACAGAGGAGAAGTGTGAAACTGAATTTGAGATGATTTCAGGAGTGACCTGCTCAGTGTATCTAAAAGCCAGGTTTTCATCAGCTCTTTCATGTGTATTCCCTGATGTCTGATATGGGATGGGGTAACCCACAGCCAGAGCCGTCAGCAGGGTTGCTTTTTAATTTTATAACGACTCACTATTCCTTGTGAAAAAACTATGGAGTCTAAATAACAGTCTTGGAGGGTTCTACCCTCTGCAATGTCTTGCTGGAATTGTGCAAGAAGTATCCCTACTCAATGGAGACTACAGGACTTTGCCAGACGGTACATGCCAATAACCAAATCTTAAAGGTGTCACAGCCCCTTCTAGGAAAACTAGAATAAAAAAGTCCAAAACTTTAGGGGTTTTGAGGCTGAAGTGGTTTCACCAGCATGCTAATCCCTCATACTCATTACAACTTTAAATCAGTGCTTTAAAAATAGCTCCTGTTATGATGAAAAATGCTGTCAGGAAATGTCACTCACCTTGTGACATGGCAGATGGAGATTTATATGGTAACATCTAATGATTTTGATGGGTTCTACCTAAAATGTGACTTGGTGCTAAAAATCAAACTGCACAAGGTTACAGCGAGTGCCGGGTACCGCTGGCAGAGCCTTGCAAACAGAGGAAATTCTGTGGGTGAGCACTTGGCCACAGCACTGAGACATTGCAGCATTAAAACCTCAAAGCATATCTCCAAAATGCAGTGTGGGACTATGCTTGAAAGACTTCAGGGCTGTCCTGGGCAGGATGAGCCCGTGGCACCCTGAGGGTCTGTCATGAGGACATGTATGGCTCTCATTCCTCGAGTGATGTTGCAAAGAGAGGATTAAGAAAAGACTGATTTTTTGTTGCAGACAAACCACTAGCCACTGAAAATAAAGAGGCAAGACAGCAGCTCCAACTGAGCTTTGAATAAAATGCAGGATTTGAAAAGAATAGTTGTTTGTTTCAAGCACAACTTCAAGGAAGGCAGAAAAACCTTTGATCTCCTGAACCCCTCTGCAGTGCAGCTTTCAGTTTTAGATTCGTGTCTTGTTGGGTGCAGATCTTAATATAGTTATTATCTTATATGCTTGATTAAAAAAAAGAAAAGCTTGCTGGTCATGGCTTTGGTGCAAGACATCTGGGTGCCAGAGAGCTTGGGAGATGCTGGTCCAGCATCAGGCAGGAAGTTTTCCTTTGAAGCATGTTGCTTCACCCCTACCTACTCTCTCTGCAGCTCCCAATGCCTTGGGAAGCTGGACCCTCCAATGAAAGGGAGCCCTGGCACCTCCAAGGACTGATTATCAGAGCAGGGACAAGAGGGATTGAATTTTTTTCCAAAAAAATTTTTTTCTATTTCATTGCCACTGAGCAATGGAATGATTTTGAGCTCAGTTTTCTCTCTCTCCTTCCAAATCTCTGATTTCAAAGACTTTGTTTTTCCCTTTAAACAGACATAGATTGCTTTAAAGACAGAGCAGTGTTTCCCTGCTTGGCTAATTAAAGCCCCAGAATTTGTGTTCATGCAATGGGCTTGTCTGGTCCTCAGTGAGCACAGAGATAACTCTGTTGTAGCACTTTGATCGTGCCCAGACACGACTGCACCTGCTCCTGCTGCCCTGGCACCACTCCAGGCATGGAGAGAAGGCGCCCAGGGAGGGAGAGAACCTCTGGCACATAAAAGGGATCCCACTTTAACCACCTTGGTTAAAGGGTGTGGTGGGTGCAATTTCTGCATGATTGGTTGATGATGACCGGCCCTCAGTGGACAAAAGGGAGCTGGGGGAAGGCTCTGCCTTGGTGGATGGAGGAACAGATGATGCCAGCAGGAACGCCACCAGTCCAAGGCCCCACCATCCCTGTTCCCCTTCACTTCCTACCATGCCATCTATGTATGATTCCTGCAATTTCTACTCTCAAACATGCCTCCTATCTCTCTATATGTGATTTTTTGGGGGCAACAACATGAGAAAAGGGTTCAGGGTGTGTAGCAATGCCATTAAATAGGCTGCTCTCAATTAAATAGGCTGCTCTCAACATTTCCTTGATTTTAGGCAGAATTGCAAAGGCAGCAGGTTTCTCTCCATTCCTAGGTCTCATTACCCAGAACATCCTGTTGATGGGACTCCCTTGCAAGCCTTTCAGGAGAGGTTAGGCTTGAACAAGGTGGTCAAAGAAGAGTTTAGGCTTCTTTAGCCTGACTCATTTCTTTTACCTCCCCCTCATGAATCAGTTTTACTTCTTTTTGCTGTGGTGCCTGAAGCTGCTGTGGGCTGAGCTTGGTGCAGAGAGCTGGGCACAGGAGCACTTGCGCTGGAACTGAGGGGACCTATATGCTGAGAGCACCCAGTTTTTTACCCAGCAGAGTAGGAGACTTAAGCAGATCTGTCTTAGCTGGAGGGATAATTCCTTTAGCCACAAAGAAGGTGAGTTGTGCACGCCCAAGGGGACATGGGATCTATGGGACCTCAGGCACAGCTCATAACCATATGTAGGAGGAGGAGATGTGGATGTAATGGGAACAAGGAAGAGGAGGGGTGGCAGTAACAAGTTTTAGGGACCTGGGTGATTGACGCTTCAGGTAGAGCGAACACAGTCCTATGTTTGGGTTGATGTCGTAAACACCATCCTTCAGACAGCCATCAGCAGGGTTAGGCCATGGCACCAGGGCTTTTTGGACAGGAGGCTTTATTGGGGAAAAGAGGAACATGTAGAGGAAGGAGGAGAGTAAAAAAATTGTTGCATGAAAAGAAATGAATGGGGATAAATTAAATATGACCTGAAGAAGTCATCAGAAACATTGTCTGAGGGAGGTTTGAGGGTGAAGGGAAGAGGCAGAGAACCCATCACTGCTAAAGGCAGAGCTCCAGAAGAGCTGGCAGCACTGGGGGATGAAAAACTTTGGTTTAGCCCTCTACAAAATCACATTACACCAACAGGACTTGCCCTGACTGGCTGTGCTGAGGCTCCTGGAGTCCAGAGAGCTGCTTGGGTCAATAGAACAAGCAAGGTCCATGGACACCTCTCTTTCCTGCTGCTCCTTGTGCCTGCAGCATTGCCCCAGTTTCCAGCCCCCAGTGGTCAATTAATGAGCCCCTGATGGGTAATTTATTCATCAGCCCTCAAGGCTTCTCCCCTGCCTGAGCCCACCTCAGTGGCAGTGAACTCCACATCACCTCCTCCAGCTTTTCCTGCTTCAACCCAATCTGGTTTGCATTGATGCAAGAAAAGAGTTGCACAAAGTTGCTTAGAAACAGGCCCCTCTGGTTATTTCCAGCTACTCCAGAACTGTTTGAAACCCTACACCAAGACCTCCCAGTGCTGCTTTCCCCCTGTGCTCCTATTCTTTTGTCCTTGCCTCCACCTCGGTGGCCAAGGTTTCTCCAGCACTCAGTCACACACCCAGAGCTGCTGGGAGGAGGCAGCAACCACCTCAGCCCTGAATTCCCACCCAGTACCTTCTCAGCCAGGCTGCAGCACGGGAAGTCAAGCCCTGTAGCAGCAGTGGCTTCAGCAAGGCAGCAGCAGCAGCTGCTGTACATTCACGAAAAATCAGCAAATTCTCTGCTGAAATGGAGAATTAGTTCCCCCTGCTTGAATGCTTCTGTCAGCTATAATAATAACAACATATTATTAATATTTATTATTACTATTAAGTCCAAGAATGATGTCACTTCACTGTTGCCTCACTACCTGTCACTTCACAGCATCTTGGTGTCACAGGCACCTCTCACACTTCCCTGGTGGACCACCTCTGCCACAGCTGATGGATCCTGGGAGCTGGTTTTGGTGTGTCTAAGCTAAGGGCTGGCAGTGCCATGAGCAGGGCTTGCTGGGCATGGCTTGCTGCTGTGGAGGACAAGCTGCTGCCTCCATGGGTCTCCATGGGGCAATGTGTGCTTGTTTGGGCTGGTGTTGAAGATGCTCCAGTGACCGCAGCATCAGCACGGCATCCAGATGAAAGCTTCACCACTGGCTTTGGATTTGCCTCTGGATGCCTTTCACCTCCCATCCTGCCACTGGGTCTGAAAACTCAGCTAAAAAAGCTGCAGTTGCCCACCAGTGCTTGTGACTCAGTGCTTGGCAAATTTGAGCGAGCAGTGCCAGGGGACCTGCTCGTATCTTGAGGAGTCCCAGAACTTCTGAGTGGGGAAATCTGTGTAATCCCATGTACTAAGGGGTCTCCTTCCTTCACTAAGGAGTAGGAAAACAGTAATAAAAAACGTATGTCTGATGTAGGCATAAATTGTACAGATGCTTTGTGCTCCCTCTTTCTCAAGCCCCTTTATTCTTGAGGTTAAAAAATACTGTGGCTTTATCTTCTCTGCTGTTTTCTCCCCCTCCTTCTTGGCCTCAAGCCGCAGACCAGTAGCCTGCTCTAATAAATAATGTAACATCTGTCCAGGCAGTTTGTGGTCTGATCTTATCTCATGGATGGTGTCAGTGGAAGGGCTGAGCCAAACCTGCTCTACTCTCTTCCACACAGGAGATCTATTCCAGTGTCCTGTGGGAGAGGCGCTCTGTTCAGGTATTGATCCTGTATCAGAGCTATCAACAGGCTGAAGCAACATTTTCCCACTCCACGCACAAGCATCCTGGCTCAGCATGTGGAGAAAGTGTACATGGCTTAAGGGAGTAAAACCTCAGGGATTTAAGTATAGGCCTAAGGTTTTACAAGTGCCTGAGTGTGTTTCTGAGCTGGGGCCTGAGGGAATGGTGCTATTGTATTACCCAGCCTTTATGGGATTGCGTGGTCTGGTGGGAGCAGCCAGGCAACTGTGGAGATTTCCTGGGGCACTGGGCACACGGCCCGTTTGAATTCCCTTCAGTGTTAGTGGGGTTGGGTTGGTCTCTCAGGACAAAGAAAGCACAAGGAAGCCTGCACTGGAGATGTTTTCATAGCCAAAGCTGTATTGCCTGAGTCAAAATCTTGCCTTATTTCCCAATGCTCCATCTATGGTCTAGGGGAAAGGGACTCACACCTGCATCAGAGCAACAAAAAGCATCTTTTTTGGGCTGTGTGTGAGGAGATGCAAAGCTGACCCTATGGCAAAGGTATATTTTTGCATAGGTGGAACTCCTTTAGGAGGCATCTTTACGTATGAATTCCCACTGAATGCTGAGACCCCCTCACTCCCAGTCAAAAGGACATGAGGGTCAGGTCATAGGATTCAGTCCTAAATTTCAGAAACACTTTCTACAAATAAATCTTTCTCACCATGAGAAAGCAGTGAAATCATGTACCATGTACTCATGGGCACATAAACCCTGTGGGAGAGGAAAAAGCCATCTGAGATTAGTGGGCTGGAGGAGCAGGGGAAACCCCACACTGGGCGGTCCCTTCTTGCACAGGACTCCCCAAAACCCTGTATTCCTCCTCCTGTCATTTGTGCCACACAGGCACAGCAGCCTTCTTTCCAATGCTGCATAACTTGTACTCATAATTTCTGTAATAAAACAATTTCTGAAAAAAAGCCCAAATTATCAAAATAAAAACATTTTTAAACAGTTGAAACATTAAAAATATTTCTAAATTACTTTGCTTTTGAAATTACCTTTGCTTTTAAAAATTACTTCAGTCCTAACTGAAAATGAGGAATAAGTTGATTTTCAGGAGTTAAATGACTTGGAAACAGAGTGAAATAACTTTGCTTCGAATTGTCATGCACACAACTGCCTGAGCTGAAACAAAGAAAAAAAAAAGGGGAAAGGGATTGCATCCTGAAACTAAACTAAGCCCAAGATGGGAATTGTGTTTTTTTTTCCTGCAACACCAGAGGAAGAGGAGGAAGAAGAGGCTCTGAGGACCCTGAGTTTTTCAGCAGACAAGGAGCTTTCACCCAGCCACAGGTAGCTGCTTTCCAGTGCAATAAACTCCAGTGGCTGCAAACTCAACTCAACTCAACTCCAATTGCATTTAAAGTGTTTTATCTGCTGTCCTGACATGCATCTTTTATTACCAGAGCTCTTGTAAAAATGTTTTGAAGCCTATCCTGCTGAGCAGATCCCCAGATGAGTGGTTCAGCAGTTGTGGCAAGGGGGACCACGTGCCCATGGGCCATCTCAAATCCATATGGAATGGCAGCCTTTCCTCTGGAAATGCTCTTTTAGAATGGTTTCAGTCTTCAGTAAATGCAGGAGGAATGGGAGAGTTCCACATATGGACATCTCATGGCTGGACAGATCTATTTAAAGTCTATTAAGATCTAAGAGCAAGAACAAAGTTCATCTTGATTCTGTCTCTCCCTAAAGGAAAGGATGAAAATCAATCATGCCCCATCCATGGTGAAATGATGGATAGTGTTTGTGACAACTTTTCTTGTGAAAGTCATTTGAAGCATCCTCCGTTTATTACAGCTGAGATCAGCCCAATGACTTGAGCTTTAAATACAGTTCTGGAGCAGCAGCAAGGCCCTCTCAGGACCCACCAACCGTAGGGTCATCTTCCTTCATCTATTATTACACAGCTCTTCAATCCTTCCTCAGAGGACATGTTTGCCTCAGAGTACTCAAGTTTTCCTCCTCCCACCTGATGAATTATTTTGCCATTCACAGCCCTATTACCTTTTAGAGTTTGGTGGCCTCTGAGTAAGAAGCCACCACCACTGCTTTGCATGTCCTTTCATGCTCTTTACACGTGTCAGGCTTTCTTGTGCATGCAGTATTACTGGGCCTGCCTGGTCTCCAGATGCTTGTGTATATTAATGTGTATGAAGGTATCTCCTTACTCAGAGAAGAAAGTGCTGCAAGAAATACCTGTTCTGGCAACCTCCGAGCCCTTCCTACAGAGCTGTTTGAAGAGATGCCATATGAGGCAGCACCAGACTCTTCTGGTCCTTGTCAGGATTCTCTGTGGCTTTGTCAAGCAGGAAATACTTCAGAAGCAAATTAAATGGTTCCTGAAACTTCAGTGCACACTTGAAGCATGTGATTTTTCCTACCAAATACTTAGCCACCTCCTCTTGAAATGCCAGCTAATCCTGTCTTCAGGCAAAGCAACCCCCTTCTCGCTGCCTTTAGCAATGGGAGGCAGATCCCTGCCTGCCCTCAGACTTCCCTCTATTACCATAACTCATTCTCTTCCCATTAAAATTGTTTTCTTTAAGTACAGTGAAAAAAAGCCCTTTTTTTTGGCTCACCCATCCCCCACAGTCAGTTTTCACCAAGTGCCCACTCCCAGGTAGTCAGAGACTGGGCGTGGTGGCCAGGGGCAAAGGCTGTGCTGGATCCTGCCATGGTGCACCAGGTGGTCCTCAAGGTTTGTCTGAGGCTGCTCAGTGACTTCCCTCAGTGGTGTCATGGGGCTTTCAGAAACTGCCCAAAGAAATATGTGGGTTTGGGGACAAGGTGCTGGTGACCTCAGGCAGAAGCACACCTGGATGCTCTGCCTGCAGGTTTTGTAGGTGTAGAGATAAATACAGGCAGCCTGTTGAGCAAGTCACATGTGGAGGGATTCATCCCTGGCCATTCACATGGAGTAACCCTGCCATGAGGTGTCGTTATGTATGTGGTGTATTTATGGCTTCTGTAAACCATTTCCAGAGCCTTAGAAGAAATCATTTTGGGATGCTTTGAGCTGAAGTCTACTTCTCCATGGTGATAATTTCACATTCCTGCTGTGCTCAGTGATCCTGCCTTTGAAATTATTCCAGTTTTCAGACAGAGGCTCCCTGTATTTCTATCTGTGATGGGGTGGGTTGAGTGTCTCCTGATGGTGCTGTCACCTGAGGTGTGAATTTGGAAGCTGTGTTCTGTGCCCAACTGCAATGCCAGCTGAATGCTGCCCCTTGAGTAAGGTCTTAACTCACACTCAGCTCAGTGGGATGAAGGGTATCAGTGTTGTGTTGCATCGTTCACTGAGAACAGTGTGTTGGGCACCTTGCACAGTTCATGAGAAGATGCAGACCAAGCCTTGAGGAGGTTCCACTCTGCAGCTCCAGCTTTGCTTGGCATCAGCAGCTACCTGCCATAATTTGTCTCACTTGTCCTACTGCAAGGACACCGGGCTTTTAATAACAGACCAAGTCTCCAGGACCCTCAAACCTCCCCAGCCAGGCAGATCTGCACCAGAGATACCTCTGGGTAAGCAAGACAATTCATCACCTTTGAAGCCCAGTGAACACCAGGTGTCTCAACTCAAAACATTTCTGTTCTTGGAGAGCTGACAGTGGGGGAGCCACCAAAGATCAGTGTCCCCATGTCACACTGACAGAGGGTCATATGTCAAACCCCTTAGAGGGTCTGGTGGCTATGGTCCAGGCTGGAGGACAGGCTCCAGAAAGAAGCTGTGTGTGAGTGGCATGACTTGGATGGCTCCAGCTCCTACCCCCTTCCAGCTTCTTAGAGCTGCATTAGCAACCCTGAATTTCCATGTGGTGACTTTGCAAGCATCTGCAATGACAGCTCTCAAGCAAGGTGCTAACATGACTAAAGAAATTCACAGCTGGCCCTGGGATTGCCAAATCTCTGCCTTTGACATGTAGTGTTTGTAGCCAGTGTCATGTACCCATGGAAAATGTCACCCACAATCAGATACCTCAATCCCTTCTTGCCCTTCCCTCACCAGCCTGTGAGGATTTCTCAGAGCTTTGGGACTCAAAAGATGCTGATGAAACCCCAGGAGCATGACCTAAAGCACAGGCTGTGGGATGCTGGGGCTGTGCTTGCAGATACAGCACTGTGGGGAGGGGGAAGGAGAAGCCAAACAGCCCAAAGTCAGAGCTCACCCACTGCTGATGTGGTGGCTGTGCCAGGCTGTGCTGTGCAGCCCCTGCTCAGCTGTGTGCAGAGAGGTCTCCTGCCCCCATGCAAGAGCATCCTATTCTCTTATGCATGAGCATCCAGTGAGCCCGTGCTTTCGCATCCAAAGCAATTTGCACCTGAGTGCTCAATTCACTTACACGTGAGCAGCTGAACAACATACATGTGAGCATAAAGAGCCATTAACAAGTGTTCTGTGCAGAAGGTGGGCAACCATCACTTCCTAGCACTGAGCTGGAGAGCTGGAGCAGGAAAAACAAAGTTGGTGACAGAGCTCTGAGGACACAGATGGAAAAAGTGTTGCATTTGAACTGCCCTAATTTTTTTTCTTGCAGGCACAAGGCTTGACATTTGTAATAGGTGCAAGGGCTGGGGTTTGCAGTGGTTATTTGTTCAGACTGCTATGGCCTTCCTGGATAAGTGTTTTGCAGGTATGAGTGTTTGCAATAAGTATTTCATCCGGGTTTTTACAACATTAATTCCTCCATCCTGGTCCTCAGATATTTGGACCAAAGTCCAAATATTTGGACTTTGATAATGTTGACCCTGGTATTTTAGTTCATGGTGTAAGGGGTGGAGCTCCTAACAGACAAAAATTGGGGTTGTAATGCTGATAACTCCCAGGCTCTCTGGTCCCCAGGGGCAAGGAGTGAAATTTTAGTGCATATGCACACATTGTTTCAGTATTAACCCCTCTGTCTTATGTGCAGGAAGCAAGAGAGGAGCTTGAAATTATTATGTTTTAGAATCATGATGAAGCTGAAAGTAAAGTTGATAATGGATTTGTGTTCAAATGGCTTTTAAGGATGATCTTCAAGGAGAGGAGTGAGCTGGGCACGAGCTGCAGGGGTTACTGCATCCACCCATGGGTTCTAGTCAGCTCACAAAGGAGCACCCAGTAGGTTCATGCATGAGCAGCTGATGAGTGCTTGCATCAGCACCCTATTAATTCCTGCATGAGTCCCCAGACAATCCATGCCTGGGCAGCACATCCATGCCCCCATGACTGCCTGACCAATTCACATGAGAGCCCTTTCTGTCCATGCACAAGCACCCGAATGAGTCAGCATCAGCGCTTGGCTCGCTCACACATGGGCACCCAATTAATCCGTGGAGCAGTGCCAAGTTAATTTATGCATCGCCACCCAACCGGTTTGTGCCTGAACACCCAAACAGCTCAGGAAAGGGTGATGAGAAGGTTGTGTTAACTGGTAGTAACAGAAATGGAGCCAGAACTCCCCAGGCTGAGACTGTTTTATCTGCAATGCTACTGAGTTCCTGATCACACAGCAGCAGGGTCACATAGGATCTGTCTCTGGGCCATGGAAGGGAGCTGGAAAGAGGGAGGCAGGGGCAGGTTTTGTCCTGAGGGTGATGCTGAGATCATTGCCTGGCTTGCTGTGTTAAGGGCCTCCTACAGCACCGCAGCTGGGAGCAGGACCTTTGGGAACATCCCCTCTACATGTTTTTTTTTACCCATTTAAGCAGCTCCCAAGATGAGTTTTCTGGCACATTCTGTGGTCTGAAAGGCTTTGAGTCCAGCCTCCTCTGCCTGGACTTCTGGGGGAGTAGAAACTCCAGCTGCAGGCAAATATGTTCTTTAGAAAAAAAGCTGTGGGTTTTTTTGACTGCTGACTTTTAATTGCTTTGCAGGGAGCACATCAATAGGGGATAACCTGTCACCACCCAGCCACTCAGAAACTGGCCACTGGGATAAGATCTGAGTTCTAGATACTGTGGTTTCTACCTCACAGGGACCAGAGCATCAGGACTGTGACTGCCTCTGCTGCACAAGCATCTTGTGGGGGTTGTGGATTTCACCTGGTCTTTTTGCACAGCACAACAAAGCACAGGATCCTCCACCAAGGTAGGGATTGGGTCAGATGGCCACTTTCTTGTTCTCTGCAGGCACTCAGAGGGTGAAACTGCTGGCTCATGCAAATGGCCACCCACAGCCAACCATTGCCTCTATTCAGCTGTTTGGGTGTTACTGCAGATGCTACTTATTTGTTGTCTTTTTGTTCTGCGTGGCATGACCCAGCAAACACAAATAAGTTGCAGCGTTGAATGACAAATAATAATCAGGTAAGCACAGGCATATTTGCACAAGAAAGAGACAAAGTAGGTGGTGCCAAGGTTGGAGGCATTAAGTCAGTGTAGGAACAAACTCAGCAGAAATCCCCACTTATTTCCTTTACTTCCATGTGGACCTGATTTCCACTGATCTCAGGTAACTCAGGGAAACCCAGCTTAACCTTAGCAAAGCACACACAGAGCTTTACAGGACAAATTTCAAAGCTCACACCTCCAGAACCACAGAGTGCTCATTGCAGACATGGACCCTGGAGGCCAAATCCTTCTTTGGACTTTGCTCCTGGACAGGGAAAACCAGTTTGGTGTGGTTGAGTCTGTGAGTTTCTCTGCCAGAGTGCCCAGCTGAACACAGCAAAGTGATGGGGTTCATAGAGGGAGCAGGAGGCAGGCTGGGTGTGGGTGATGGCCATTCTGAAGTATCCCCAGCCATCCATCCCTGTCTGGCCATGGGTGGAGCTGCCTTGCCCTGGCATGGTTGTTTTGGGATTGGCACTTCAAGGGAAGGTGCATGTGAACCCAGCTTACAGATGGAGGTTAACAGTGGGAGAAGGGGATGGACTTTGTGCTCCTCATCCAGCTCAAAAGATACAGCCATCTTACATCCAGGGGAGAATTCTTCTCTCACACATCTGCTGCCCACTTGGGATGATGGAAAAAAATCCACTCTTTTTTTTCTGCCCTTTTCTAATATTTGTCATAGGAGAAAGAAAGAAAGAAAGAAAGAAAGAAAGAAAGAAAGAAAGAAAGAAAGAAAGAAAGAAAGAAAGAAAGAAAGAAAGAAAGAAGCCTGAACTAAAATGCTTTGCTGTCTTTTTTTTTTT
>VZTT01047481.1:9968-24785 GCA_013400855.1 Buphagus erythrorhynchus
GCGCGCCCCGGCCTTTCCCTCTGCCGCTGCCGGGCCGGAGGGGCCGGCGCGTCCCCCGTGGACGGGGCCGGGTTCGTTCCAACCCGGCCTGCGCGGGTTTCTAATGAGCGAGGCGGCGGCACTGGCGTTTTCCCTTGCCCTATCCCCCCTCAAGAGGCTGATGGAAGCGAAAGTAAAGTAAATGGCTTAAAACTGCTTTCCCCGTGATGTAATTCCTTTTTTTTTTTTTTATATATATATCTATGTGTGATACGGTTTGAATACTCCCTGCTCCTACTTCAGCTTCCCTTAGAGCCTCCCATACCCCCGGCTCTCGGGGTCTGGCTCAGGGGCGGCTCTGCGGGTGTGTGGCTCCTCAGAGCCCTCCTCTGGCTGGAGAAGAATGCTCTGGTTTCTTTCCTTTCTCACCCGTCTGCAGATTGCTTTAGTAAAGGCGTTAAATCTTTAGAGAGAAAAAGAGGAGGGTGGTTAAAATTAGAATAAATCCTAAACTGTTTATTGACGGGGGTGTTACTCCTGAAACAGCCTCGGTGGTTTAGCCTTCCCCTATTGCTGCAACAGCCCATGAACATTGCTGCCCGTCCCATGAACCCTTCCTCCTCCTCCTTACCCAGCAACACTTGATTAGAGCTGGTTGAGCTGAGGCTATCTTTGCCTTCAGTTCTTAGCAAATTTCTAAATTTTTAATTCGGCATACAGTTTTTTACCCTATGTTCAGCTATCAGAACAAGCTCAATTCTTCCTTTTGGAAGTTGTCCCTCACAGTTCAAAGCTACTCTTGCCCCAGATTTGATATCTGCTCTTCTGGATGGACTTGTCCTTGGAACCTAAGCTTGCTCCTGAGATCAAGCTGAAAGTGGATTGTCTTTGTCTCTTCTAAGACCATGTAATGTAGGCACCTGTCTAGTCAAGTGACAGCTTCGTTCTCTGAAAATTGCTACAATGTTAGCTTAATGTCTCGCAAGTGTTTCTGTTTTCAGTTGTTGCCATCTCATAACTGTCAAGTGAAACATAAGTATTTTGTCGGCGAGTAAACAACTGTGGCGTTCTGTATGTCCACTATCAGGTTCCTGGTATAAAATAGTAAGCCAGTGTACAAGTTGTTGGAGGGAAAGGCATGATGGGCTCAAAGGCGGGGGTGGCTTCCTGATACTTTTGCTCAATTAAGTAACTTAATATGGTAGAGATTCAGGCGTGCTGGCTTGTGCCCTAATAAAGTTTTTGGTTATGTTTAGCAGGGATTGAAGTATATATTGCAATACAGTTGAAAACACATTCTTGACATTGTGTGCTGAGAAATAGATTTAGGCTGTTGGAGGAAGAAATGCCACAAACCCCAAAATCATTTGTAATCTGTATATCACTATTTCCAGAGATGGCCTGATCTCTTGCTGAAGTCAGATGTGCCTTGAAATAGAATTCTCATTTCGGTATGGTACAGAAATTAAAAATAGACCATATTATGCCTCTCTGTATGGAAAAGTGTACATCTTGATGATGTTTTCATAGTAATAAATCTATTTAGACATGTCTACTGTATCTATGTAATACTTCATCATAGTGGTGCTGGTTATGTAAATTTGATAAATTAACTTCTTAGAAAGTATTTCAGTGCCTGCTCTTTGGAAAAGAAAACAAAAGGCACTTTAAGGGTACTGGAGGTCTTAATGGATCTATATCTTTTCTAGTACACTGTCATGGTGCTCGATGCATGAGACCTCATGATGCCTGTGGCTTAAGCTTTTGGAAGCCTGGACAGTTCTGTTAAGTCTGCCCATACTGATGGCTGAATTCAGGGTGGCTTGCTTTATTCTCATTTAGGAGTTATATTGTTTAAAGTGAAGTTAATATTTTCTAAATTAAGAACATTATTTAGGAACATGCTGATAAAGACAGTACATAAGGGTTTTTAATTAATTCTGCTCTAAAGGAATTAGGAAAAAAGGGTTTGTGGGAGTCTTCAGGAGAAGCAAAATTCCAGCAAAGAAATAAAATTACAAAAGTGACTTGGCAAATTGGTAGAGTTTATCAGCTTCTTTTCTTCAAAGAGTAAGTTACTTTTTCTTTTCTGGTCAAATAGCTGTCTGATGATCTGATTCAAGAGAGAGGTAAGGGAGTTAAGAGCTCGTTTCCTGTGGATAGTTAGCAAACTATCTTCCCTAGAAAGATCAGTCAGGTGTTGATAATAAGAAGCACTCCATCTGCTTAAGAAAGCTTTAATGGGAGGTCAAGGGGTATAGGGACAAACTATAGTAAATAATGTAATAGTTCCAAATCAGCAAGCTGATAAAAGTGAATTAAGAAATATATACTTTCTTTTGAGCTGTTCTGTTGGATATGGACTTTTTTTTTTTTTGCCCTTCAGCATTCAGTACTATCTTCAAATTAATAATTTCTTACCAGAAGTTTATATTTAATGCATGAGGCAGTCTTGTGCTTAGTATCTAGCTAGGTTCAACTGAGTGGGGAGGGAGATAATGTCAAAATGACAGGGCTTCCTTTTTTTAGTAGAGTAGTACTATCTTAAGCATCTGAAATCAGAATACTGTTAAGACTTGTTTTCTTTGATTCCAATTATAAGAATAAATGTCTTTTGGAATTTGATTCCCAACAATTAGCTAAATTTCTTGCAGTTGGTGTTTTTTGTAAGTGTATCAAACAAATATTTAGCTAATTTTAGTAACTTCTTTTGATATTATTCTGCAGACTGGCTTCTTCCCAGTATCACAGCAATATTTTATATACCATCATTCTTTCCTTAACCTTAAAGCGTAGTAGGATTAGCAGTTCTTTGCAGAGTAGATGTAAGCAGTGCATAAAGCAGTGATTCATTCTTTCCTCTTTTCCAGATGCTTTAGGCTTGTGCTCATGGTTGACAAACCTGTGGTGGTGCAGCTTTTTATAGTAAAGGGAATTATTTGCTTCTGACCATCCTTTGCCAGATAACTTGTTAAAGGCACTTCAGCTTCCTAGATTTGGCTTTAGATGACTAATAAAGTTTTTAATTTTGACTGTTATGTAAAATATGAGAAAGAAACTCTCAAAACTAAAAGTACAACAGGAGTTCTTCATTGCTCCATAAAAATGGCCCATTAGTGTTGTCTGGCCTTAGTCTTGTGTATTTGGAGCTAGACTTGCCTTTGTAGGAATTAAGAGGTGACTTCATGCCCAAGTGTATTTTAACATTGCTTTGCATTTTTGGTCTTGCCCTTCCTCTGCTTTAACCTTCTTTGCTCCCTTTTTCTGTTTTTAGCTGCTCTGCCCTACATTGCCTCTTGCTTGCATCTCTTCTAACAAATGACTATTCCAGTTGCTCCTTCTATCCCTGCCCTTCCTTTACCACTTCTCATACTGTTCAGGTAGTCTGTTAATCCTTTTTCTTTCTGTGAAATAAGGAAGAATTAGCTGTATTCTTTCATTTCAGTTCTGGGTTCTGTGACCAGGCCAGAGCAGCAGACCTGCGGGAGGATTCCACCTGTATGTCTAACCTGGGCTGAATCATGTAGAGATGTGAATGACTGTGCTTGAGATCAGTTTTATCTCCAGTACTGGTGTTTACAGGCTCTGAAGTTGGCCAGATGTAGGTAATACATAAAGCAGAAGTAAAAGAAAAGTCATGTTTCTGAGAATTTAACTGCTAATATCCTATTAGGGATCAAAATACAATATAACATGTAACTTGAGAGGTATTGTTTTACTTTTCAGAAGGATTTTCTGAGCCTGATGTTAAAGTCTGTTATATACTAGAGGATGACAGATTAGTTGGCTTATTTTATTCTTGGGTATATTCCCAATATCTCTGAAGGAATTGGCTAACCTGTCCTGGAAGTGCCTACAGCAGTGTTTGAACACATGCTTTTCAATTAGTGTTTTAATGTAGGCCAAAATTGTTTTTGTAATTGAAGATAGACTGTAAAGTCTGTCAGTTCTATTCAGTTGCTTTTTTATTGTTTCTGTTAAGAGACTGATAACCTGCACTGAAAGGAGGGAAGTCAGTCTCTGGGGCTCTTGTGTTAGCTGTCCGAGTCTAGCCTTTTGCATGCAGCTCAGTCTGTAGGTTGTCCTTTTTATATGTTTGTATGTATTTTAGAATATGGTAAATAATGATGGAATCATCTCAATAAAACAAAGTCTCTTACATTACAAATGCTGCCTGTATTTCTTAGTTAATCTTGCTTTGTTTTTAATGCTTTATAGCACTAGTGCCCAAAGCTTTCAAGTAATGTTTCAGCAGAGTAGGAAGAGGATGTGGTGTTGGATTTCTACTTCCATGGAACCTGTATTGCTGGTCCAGAACTTCCCTTAGGTCTTGCCTGGTGTGCCCATTCTCATGCTAAGCTAAGGAGAGATGAGTTACTTTGTGGGAAGGGGTTGGTGCCAACCAACCAGCAGCCTGCCAGGCAGGCTGTTTCCTGCCCTTGACAGTTCCTGTGGAGGTTGTCATTGTGGCCACTGTTGGAGGTGCTTGGTTATCTTTATTTGATGACAGTTTATAGATGTAGCCACATAATAACTTCAAGAACTGAGAGAAGGAGATTTTGCATTTAAGAACTTCTGTATTTAAACATTTCTGACAAGGGCTTCTGAAAGATCTCTCTTTACAGGTTTGCCTCTGGGTATTTCAAATGAACAGTATCTTGACGTCTGCAATTATGTAATTTGTGAAACTGTATGTGTACTTTGTCCCACTGTTCAAGTCATCAGTGAGGATGATTGTCAGTGATACAGATTATCCCAGTACTAATCCCTGGGGTATGCTGGTGGGACCGGCCTCTGACTGAACTTTGTGCCATTCACCACAACCTCTTCAATCCAGCAGTGCAGCCAGTTTTCAGTCCACCTCACTGTCCACTACTTTAGTTGATAGCTCATCAGCTTGACTGTGTCTGTGATGGTAGATGTTGTTAACAGCCTTACCAATGTAGAGATGAACAGCACCCACTGCTCTCTCATCAAGATTGCTTGCTTCACTCAGCACTGGTGAGGCCACATCTGGAGTGTAGTGTCCAGTTCTGAGCCCCCCAGTGTGAGAGGGAGTTACAGAAGAGGGGCCAGTGGAGGGGCCACTAAAATGATTAAGGGACTTTCCTCATATGAAGAAAGGCTGGGAGAGCTGACACTGTTTGGCCTAGAGAAAAGAAGGCTCAGCAGGATCTTCTCAGTGTGTACAAATATCTAAAGGGAAAGTGTAAAGAAGACAGAGCCAGACTTTTCGGGGGTGCCCAATGACAAGACGTAATAGGCACACACTGCAGCAGAGGATATTCTCTGAGCATCAGGGAATACTTTTTTATTGTGAAGGTGGCTGAGCACTGTTTGGAGACAGTCTCTATTCTTTGAGATATTTAAAAGTTGTCTGGACATCGTCCTGGGCAGCTAGCTCTAGGTGACACTGCCTGAGCAGGGGTTGAAGAAGTCAGTCTCCAGTGGTCCCTTTCAGTGTTTGGTTTTTTTTTGGTTTTTTTTTTTTTTTTTTTTGGTTTTTTTTTTTTTATGTTTTTTTAAGTTAGTTTAAATGTTTGTATTCTTGATCCTATTTCACCAAAGATAAGTTCTTCCTTACATCAGATCTCAGGGCCTGGGATTCCTGAAGGAAATTGTTGTCATTGAAAAAGACATGCAGTACCAGTTGTCTTTTCTGTGTCCTTTGTCATCAGGTTCCCTGGCCCCATTCATCATCAGGCTCACACCTTGCCTTGTCTCCTCTTCCTTTAGCTCCTGATGCACCTATAGAAGTCATTCTTACTGTCCTTCTTGTACTTTGTCCCTTGTCATATTGAACTCAAATGGGGTTTAGCTTTCCTGTCCCCAACCTTGCATGCTCAAACAGTACCTTGATTTCTCCTGAGTAGACTGGCTGTGCTTCCATCTCTTCTGTTTCTTTGTTTCAGTTTTGTCAGGAGTGTCTTGTCCATTGATGCAGATCTGCCACCTTCACTTAACATCCTGCACATAGGAATGGAGCATTCCTAAGCTTGGAAGAAGTGATCATTGAAAGTCTCACCTCTTAAGATCTTAAAAATGATAGAGTAGTAGCAGAACAGCTTTTTTTCCATCCTTCAGTTTTCAATTGTGTACTCTTAGAAGAAGCAAAAGTAGTAGGCTGCTAGAGTGTATTTTGTGAAACCATGAACAGATGCCTGAGTTAACAAACACCAGATTACCCTTGTACATCAAATCTCTAGTTCCAGGCAGCTATGTAAAAAAAAAAAAAAAAAANGAAAAAAAAAAATAGTACTTTTACTTTTCCCTCCCTAAATACAACAGAATATAGCTTACCATTTTCAAAAGTAGAAGGTGTTAGGCATAGAGATACTTTTGTTATGTTTTTGATACCTGTACAGACAGCATTTCAGGGTTTGTTAAAATGATTCTGTTTTACTGCATTGGTAATCACTGCTTCTTATTCCAGTTTTAACATTTGTTTTTTCAGACTTTCACTGGGATAAAATGAGTTGTCACCAATATGCTCTTCCATTCTTTTGATAGAATGGGACTGAGGTTGATATCAATGTTCATACAGTTGTTTTTCTTACTTCTTCAAAACCAGTGATAAAATGCTCAGAATTTCCGGTCTTAGCTAGTTCTCTGTACCTATCTACAGGTTTATTCAGTTTTATCAGTTGAACCCTTGATACAAAAGCATTTCTTTGATGTATCTGCATAGTTTCTTCCTTGAATATGCTGCTCAGAAGTAGCTACTGGCTTGTATCTAAACGTCTGTGACCCATTTGTCCAGGGTTTAGTTTTTTACATAAACAAAACTGACTTTTCAAAATAGGACTCACAACCTTCTGGGTCAGTCTCCACTGCCTTGTACAGTCTGTGGCATCTGGATGGTCTATGAGCTTCCAGGTGGCATGGTTAGAGGTGCTGGGATTCAGGAAACTGGTGATTGACACATTTCAACAGTCTTCTTGTGGAACTCTAACCTCTGCAAGCCAGCAGCCATTCTACAACTGCTACTGCTCGCTTTGGAGGGTAATTGCCTGTGTTTGGATATTCCTGGTATATCTTGATGTTTGGAGGCTGTCATTGATGTGCCAATAGATATTTATATATATGTATGTATCTATGATCTTGCAACTGGCTAATCTTTTCTTTGGAAAATGCCTTTTTCAAATGAAATGGATCTTAGCCAGAAGCTGAGCTGTGTATGGATGAATTTCTTTGCTTAACAAACTTTGCATGGGATAGTATTTTTAGACTTGCAGAAAGTAATAAGGGTTGGCTGGTGAAGAAAGAAATGCCTGGTTACTTTGGATGACCACCTACAATGTGTAATCTTCCCCTTTGCTAAGCAGAGTTGTATTGATAGCATATTAATATATTAACTCTACTTGAAATAGAGAAGCATCCATTTCCTCTGGAGTATGCTGCACCTGATTCTGTCAGTCAGGAGCAAGTAAAATGGGTGTTGTCAGACCAATTTGAGAAGCTCTGTGTGCTGATACAGTGAGTACACTGATAGAACTGTAAAATTTAGAGTTGCAGAAAATGACTGTTGGGTTTTCATGTGGTTGTCAGATTCAGATTGTATCTGCTCTCTGCCCCTGTTTCCAAAAGTCAGCATTCAAGCAGTCATTTGTTCCCAGCTGATGGTTGGGAACAGTGAGCTCTGTTAAGGGCTCATGAAATTACAATTTTTGCATTTGTCAATGCCCTATTTGAAAATAGAATTCCTGTTTTCAAGACAATGACAGATAATATTATGATTTCCTTCTGTCACTATAGGATGCCTGGCTTCTACAACCTGTCTCTCTGGCTTACTAAGTCTTTGAATCCATGCCTGAATATAAAACTGGCCTGTTGCACTTTGAGTTTGGGCAATTAGAAGAAAAAAATGAATAGACTAATAGAAAAATTGCTTGCTTTCTTCTGTGATGTCTGAGTTGGTCTCTGAGTGGTTTGGAGGTATAGTGTAGAGTTTCATATAATGGTATGAACAGCCAAAAGCTTTGCAAACTAGTAAGCAGTGATTGTAGTCTTAAAGGCATGGTGTATGCCTAGTTTGGGAAGTTAGTGTAATGATGCCAGTTTTATTTGTTGTACCGGGGTTTTGCTGTAGCACTCCAAGACAGCAAAATTCTGTGCAACTTTGAGGAATATTTCACCATCTGTAAAGATAAAGTTGTATCTTTTCCAGAAAAGTCTCAAATGGCAGGTCAGGTTAATAACAAAAAGCTGGTTTGAGCACATTTCTGCAGACTTCAGTCCTGACCGTATATGACATGTTGGCCTAAGGCCTAGGACATGAGTGGTCTAGTTTTGGAAAGTACTGCTGCTCCCAGAATGCATTTTTCTCTGGTGGATAGAGATTCACCAGTGTCACCTGCAGCAGATATCAGGTGCAGCTTTGCTACAATAGCCACGGTGTTTGCATTCAGTTCTGTCCTTTGTGTCTCTCAGGAAGAATTACTCGGTCTGAGTTGCAGTCATCTCTATCTATTTACAAATTTGCCAGACTTGTAGATAATGGTTCTGTTTGTGGTAGCAGGAAACTCAGCTACAAGAACTGGGAGTCATAATAACAACAGCCAGTCTTGCCTGGAGTCATGCTGTTGTTTTTTCCCTTGTTTGAGATTATGTTCAGTAGGAACAAATTTTCTTTTTGGGCTGGTGGATATAAGTACCATCTTGCAAGTGTTTTGGTGTGACTTGTTGGTTAATGCAATGTGTGTTCGTGGTCCTTTATGGCCGAAGGAGACCTGGCGGTGTTGCTGGTGAGGGACACGGGCTGTGGCAGGCCTTGAGGCTGCTGCTTGAGCTGGATTCTTGCTGCAGCACAGGAAGCCATGCAGGTCTCAGATGAGATGGAAGGTGCAGGGTCTGCAGAGGCCTGGGCCTATTGAAAGTCCAAGCAGCTGGAATCTGGCACAAGTGGATTATTCCTGTGCAGGAATGAAATAGGCCCAGGAAACTAGGAAGGACAGTATTTAGAAATAAAAACATTGGAATCTCAGTTTGGAGGGGTCAGAGGTAAGACAAGCTCATGTTTCCTAGAGGTTTGTAGGAAGATTATAGAAATCTTTTCAGTACTTTATCTGAACATTTTGAAATACTGCTTGTAGGGTCTGGTCAGCCCTACTCTGTAATTCAGTGCATAGCTGGGGGGCAAAGGGATAGGTTGGTGAAATGACTAGGGGTGTGCACCAAATGAAGACAGGGCAGAAAAACAGATCCTCAGCAGACATTGTAACAGTTTATTAGTATACTAGAGGCAGTTACCTTGTGAAAACATGCTGGTCAATCTTTCTGCCTTAATACAGAGAAGAGGGCTTTGTTCAGAAAGCTATATGGCCTTCCTAGATATTTTAGAAGTGGAGTGGGCAATGTGCTTACTCTGTAATGTGTGTGCTAAAATAAATGTTTAAAATATTTCTGCTTTGGCTTGTGTTGTCACCTGCGAGCATACAAAAAAAAAAAGTGCTGCCTAGCAGTTCTGTCATTCTTCTAAATTGTGAGGATTAACATTCTGAGAAGATGATGACAGTTTACAGTACCTTATAGTCTGTATACATTTTGTTTGTTACTTCATCAAACATCTGAAAGCTCAGGGATGAAGCTAAGTAACAGTTAATGCTGCTGTGTCTTTCTTGTTCCTTAGAGCCCAGTGAATGTGTATGTAAAAGGCTTCTTTATTTCAAACCGCTGCGGAGTTTGAGTAAACATGGAGGAGACTGTAAGGTCTCAAGTTGCCAACTATGAATGCCAGAACGTATGAAGGGGCTTGAAAGAATATGCTGCTTCATTATCAAGGTCTAGAATAAAAAGATCAGAAAACTGAGTGTCTTTCACTGACACTTGTAGACACCTTATGGAATAATCACCATTTTTACCACTAGCCAGGGAGTGGGCTTAAGGCAAATGGGTTTGGAAGACTTTCTGACAGTCGTTAAGCCCTCAATTACATCACTTATCAGGCATTCATAGCAGAAGCTTATTACACTTTTTTTCAATGTGCATAGCTCTTAAATGTTGTCAGAAGTTCCTCACCCAACTGTCAAATGGAGCTCTTTTGAGATTTAGAAATGTGGAGTGCTTGGTCTGCCCCGGGTGGTTTGAGGACACTAAAATTGCAGTGAATTGAAGTGTAATCGTAACTGGGCTTGAGGGCTCTGATCTCTTCTGTAAGGGTTTGCCAGCAAAAGAAGCAGCTCTGTAATAAATGTATTGGTAAAATGTTTTTCAAGCTATTAAGGAGAGACCCCAGAGTATTTCTTATCAATTGCATTGCAGTAAATCTGTGCACTGATACAATTTATACATTGGCAACAATTGTACAACCTTGCTATATAACCAAGCACTCAACTTTCCTTGAACTTCACATGGAATGAATGACAGTAGTGCTCATTCATTATTTCCACAAATGAGCAGATACAGATTTTTGTATATATGTGTACAATGAGCTGATGTTGCTCTGCACCCAGAGCAGGAAGGCAGGCCAGGTGTACCCTCTGTGTGGGTAAAAGAGCAGCACATTCTCATGGAGGTGGAGTGCTACTCTGAACTTTTTGCCTCTATCCAACCATGATCCTATATCAACATGGTCTGTCAGGTGTCTTTTGGAAGTGTACAAGGCATGCAGTATAATTTAACAGCAAACCCATTAACTGGCATAGCTATTCCCACATCTTGGAAAGGTTAAGAATAGGTACACAAATACACAATGGAATTCTCCAAACTTGTCTTTTCATTGTTCACACTAGTTTCTGCTGTGGTTCCTGGCTGCAGCCTGGAAGCCCTGGGAATTCAGTAAACACTTCTGGACCATGTTTTGTTTGTTGTATTCTGACAGTGGTCCTAAACTCTTCTGGTCAGGGTGAAGTGCCACCAGTACCACCTCTGACTACATGTTTAAGGAGTTCATCTACTGTAGAAGCTTGTTGGAACAGCTGTGCTTCATACTCTTAGCTAGGAAAAAATACAGCAGTTACTTTAAAACTGCTTAGAATCCCTTCTTTAAGAAAACTGCTTAGAATCCCTTCTTTAAGAAAACTGCTTAGAATACCTTCTTTAAGTACAGGGTATTCC
Organism: Buphagus erythrorhynchus; assembly: GCA_013400855.1. NCBI lineage: Eukaryota > Metazoa > Chordata > Aves > Passeriformes > Sturnidae > Buphagus > Buphagus erythrorhynchus. The sequence goes on from VZTT01047481.1 coordinate 21,003, forward strand.
AGGAAGCAGCACAAAACTGTAGCTGAATCAGATATTTATAATTTCAAGCACAGTTTAATTGTGCACACTGGGTAGTGTCAATTCAGTGTCCAAATATAGATACTTAAGTGGTTTTTTGTTTCCAGCAGTGGTATTGAAACATTCAGCCAATTTAAGTCGGTACAAGACCTGAATGTATAATGAAACTCATTTTGAGGGCAAGAATTGCATATGTTGCCACATTGCCTAGAACAAGTCTTTAAGCCTGTGAAACTTGTTTTCTGCTCTGGATATCATCTTTCCTTCCTTCCTTTCATTAGAGTGATTGTCAAGAGGTTTTTTGTAACTTTGTGTACATAGGGCAAGGACTCTGTGGGTAGTAAGTTCTTTTCAGTAAAATGTAGGTGATGTAGCTGATGTATGGTTACATCTGCATCTCCTGGCTGCTTGGAGGAGTGGCTTCAAGATGAGAACTGGTTACATGAGAAGGGCACAAGGATGTGGCCATCCCTTTATAGGATGTGCTGCCTATGCCAAGACTGGAGACATAGTTTTTCAGTATGATGGCCTAACTTAATTATCTAATTGGAAGGGAGCAGTGTAGGAGGCAATAGTAAATCATATTGGAGTTGCAGTATGTGAAGAAAGCAGAGGGTAGGCAAAGGTGTTAAAGCAAAAACTAAGCTAAACTGAGAGGAGAATTTGTCAGTGCATAGCAATAATTGTGGGCCCAATTGCTACTAGGTTGCTTGAGGGCATTCCACTTATGTGGAATTATTGTTGCAATTAAACAATAGTCCTTGGCATTAAGTGTCTTCAGCTTTAAATCTCTTCCTTTGAGACAATCCAGTTAATTGGAATGTATGTTATTGCCTAGTTATGTGTTATTTATGCTATTCACTATAATGCAATTAAAAAAGGACTTTAAAAAATCTACACAGTGATACCCAAGAAATTTGTTTGCTATTCAGCCAGGCTCTGTTCCTTCTGCTCTAGCTGTTATGTGAAGCAGGTCACAGTAAATATGTAGTGATATGTATCAATATGCATCAATCTTTTCTGTGCATTCTAGAGAATCTGAAAAAAAGTGGATGGTATGCACGCACACTACTTTTTGTTTTTTTCTCAGTAATACAGATGGGGGAATGGGTTACATTTTTATTAGTAGTTGTTTCCCCCATTTAAAGAGATGCTGCCTCCTTTTTTGGTGGTTGAAATTGCTGTGATTCTTAGTGACCACGACAGAGCTATGTGAAATGTATATTTTGGGTTAAAAAACAATTGCCATGGAGGTATATGCTTGAATAGCATCATCCTAAAGTCCTAATTGCATGCAAGGCCTTGCCAAAATTTCAAAGTGCATTAGCTGTCTTGAGCAGGGACAGAACATGTGCTCTTAGCTTTTCACTCTGGAGCAATGTAGAATGTTAGTGTTTTGTTGCACCTCTATTAACATAATATTGCTTAATTCTAACTTGTGCCTTCATAGTCATGAGTGTGACTAATTTTTTTACTTTTGTAAAATGGTCTGACTAAGCAAAATATGGGAAATGTTGGCAGGTCCCCTAGTTTTTGATCTCATTAGTCATCATTAATATTGAGATTTCCATGAAAACACTTGGTAGAAGTGCCAGCATGGCCAAGGAGTTGCTGTCTGAAATGACATGCTGAAGTGATTTTGGGCCTTGTTGGCACATTGTAATGGCAAGAAGAAGATGTTGTGTTAAGCCATCACAGGACCTATTTTTGAAAATTGTGGAATATTTAGATCTTTATAAAGCCATTTAAGTACAGCAAAGGTAGCACATAATTACTAATTCATATCTTAGCATACAAACACTTTTACTTAAGCATTGTATAGTATATATGTGCACAGGATAACAGGTACAATCAAAGTAACTTTATGAGTTTTGTGTAGCTATGACATACTGACTAATAAATATTTTGGTCCATATTAACATTTCTGTATTTATGGTTTTACCCTTTGGGAAGTTTTCTTATGTGAGCTAGAGGGGGCTACTACTGGGAGTAGATCTAAACAACTACGGGGAGGCTAGATCTAGACAACAACTAATCTTGTTTTGTAGACTAAACTTTTTCAAAGTTTCTTTTATACGTTGATGGTGTTTCTTCTGGGATTATACCACTTTAGCAAACAGCTCTTCCAGGACAAAACATGTAAGTAGTGTTCTCACAAACAATCAAAATGTATTTTACATCTGGGTTTATTAAAGCATATGTCAATCATGTGACTGTCTTATGCCTTGGTAAACAGCCCATATGAAGAATTAAGTAAAAAGATGGTCTAGCTGAAAAACAGATGCTTTGCAAGAACTGGATTTTTCTGAATAAGTACAAAAGCAAAAACATTATGTAACAATATATTTCTATTTGCTTAGTTGACATTAACTGTTTTTAAAGCAATGGTATACATATATTCTAATTGTACTCAAACCCATCCTGTAGGAAGAGAAAGCATTCATTTGGAAGCATTAAGAACATGGGCATACATTTCTAATGATTTTTTCCAGTAAGTTCTTTTCATTAGCGAAGGCTAGAGAGACATTTTCTGTGTCACTCTTTATTTTTTTCCCCATTGGGGGAAAAATTATTCTCAATCAGTTACATTTATTTAGATGATCATACTTTTCATATGGTAGTGTGTCTGCTTTAGAGAACAGAAAAGAAGATGCTTGTGAGAAAGAAGAGAGATGCTTGTGAGAAGCAAGTATCCCAGAGAGGGGAGACAGAAGTAAATGGTACCTACCTCCTGAAGGGAATAAAATCCATCTGCAAAGTCAGAAAGATGAGAAAAGGTATGGGAAGGAAATAACTGAATCAAGAGACATGAAGCTTTAAAAGACTTTTTCTCAGAAAGACTGTTCTTCTTAAGAAGTGATGGTGACAACCTATTAAATTTGCTTTACCTGAGTGATGAAATGTTCAGAGTCCTATTGCAAATAGTGCAAATAGATCATGTGGTTAAATCAGGTCTTTGATAAGAAAAGAAAAGTGAGTTTGTGTATGTAAGCAACAAGAAGCTGCCCTGGATAATTTCACAGGCGTCCTGAAGAAGGGAAGCTTACTACATTGCAGCTTGGGTTGCAAGAAGTAGCATGAACATATTGGAGAAGATCCCTCTGTCCTGCTTTTCCTGTAGGTCTCTAAGTAGTCTGCTCTTGGTTGCTGTCACTTACTTTTCCTCTGATAAAAGACAGGGTGAGGGTAGAAGAAAAATAAAGGAGACTATGGTAAGGATGAAAACTGTAGACTTTACAAAGAAACAGAGCAGAGCAACTTCTCACTATTCCTCCAGGAGATGGTGAATGCTGTTTAGTGCAGTTCTTTAAATGGGAAAATATGAGGGAATGTAGTAAGTATTTTTTAATCAAGAAGATTGTGGAGGAAGACCTGTGACTTTGGGAGGGTCTTGAATCCAGGAAGCAGACATTAGAAAGGGAGGGTGCAATGATAAGCAGAACTTCATAAGATGAATTGGAAAAAAAACTGCAGCGTGTAACCAATATATGTGTGTTCCAGGATCTCTCTTCCTGCAGAACATGCATATTTGGAGCTGTGGGTTGCTGCTGGAGATGGCTATCTTGACTAGATATTCAAATGAAAAGCCTAAGCAGCTAGCCTATATTTTATATAAAATAGAGTGTTCAGATTAACTAGCAAGAAAGGACTGCGTTTGAGGGGTGCAAGTTGTTTTGGGGGATCAGAAGATCCTAGGATACTCTGAGTTAGTTGTGTTTCAATGATCTCAGACCTAGCAGGAGGTTAAGTAATCTGGGGGAGAAG